>QRFJ01006478.1:0-33499 GCA_006176705.1 Cocos nucifera | reverse complement strand
TCTTTGAGTTGGGCGCAGGGTCTTATTTATAGACTATGCGTGATCCAACTCCTCTTCTTCCCAACCAATCACAAACCTTTGTGAAATCAGATCTAAATCTGATTGGTGGGAATAGAGTCCCCTGGATTCCTCCTTAGAGGGTGCCTAAGACCAGTCAAAGTTGGTTCTTAGGAGAACTCTAATTGGAATCCAAAAAGGAGATGGAGTCCCTGTCCAACAGGGACTCCTAGGCGCCTCCAACTTGGGCACACGCCAAGGGTGGCTCCTCCTTGCCAGGTTCTGGTAGGGGGACAGGCCCCCACCAGCTCTCCAATAGGTGCATGACATGTGGACAAAAGTCAAAGTGTCAATGGTCAACATTTGACCAGTCAAAGGTAGACTTTTGACCAAAGTCAAAGGACGAGAAATGGTAGGTGACCAAAAATGGCAGGTAATGTCTTACAAAATAAGACAACCTTTTCTGACTTGGACAAGCTCCAGTCAGACCAAGTGAAGGCCTCTGATCGAGCACAAACTCCTTTGGCTCAGTCAGGACAACTTATTTATGATAGTAAAAGAAGAACGTTAGGTTCAATCGAGTGCTAGCACGATTTTCTTGAACCTAATTGAATCTCATTCAGATCAATTGAACTAGATCAGTTCAATTGATGATCACCAGATTCAAACCCTTGTTTGTGTGACCCAGTTAGGTTCAGTTCTGTATGGTAATGGGATATGTCATGATCTCTATCATCGACATCATCGAAACTCCTTTCGATGGATCAGAACTCTTCTGATTCGAACTGTTAGAATGATCGATCATCTAAATCATTCTAATTGCTCCCAAAATCCACCAGTGACACCTAGCAGTATATGGTGGCAACCCATCAGAGCTGAATGCGAACCTCTTGGTGCAGCTACCTGTGTGATTAAGTTCTTCTATCTTGAGCCCCGATCAGATTAGGGTTAAGGTGAACTCGTCAAACCCTAGTCTCTGTCATATGATGTAATCATTCGATTCAAGTCCAATGTGAAAATCTAAATAGAAACTCTTTCTATTATTTCACTCTGCCATGGCCATGGGCTTCTGGACTTGATTCTCATGATCATCATAGGGCTGCTCCTCTACCACCGAGGTAGATAGATTCCATCTTGATGCTATCCAGTTCCTACAATGAACATGCTATAGCCAACATACACCTCAGGGTTCCATATGGCTAGGAGACCGAGTAATGGTGTAGTCAAACTATAACACCCTCAAGGTGAACTGTCGATGCACCTCAGGTCAAAGAACCAGACACACTACTGCAGCATCGAGTCAGTCATTGACGAGAAGGTAGACTTCCTAATGACTACTCGAGGTGGTCACGCTCAGTGCCCTCGTTCTCTAACGAGTACCTGTACTCTCGCTCCGGTGTCTCCACACCGTAGACTCAAGACTCATCTACTAAAGAGAAGCGATTGTACACCAACCTTCCGGATCAATCACCATCCTCGTGATGATCCTATGGTCGGGAGCATTTTATGAGTTAATAATGATTATTCATGTCTTAAATTTTCAACTCTTGAAAATATGAATTATCATTACCATTAACTCAAAGGATGTATCACAGACACTAAATACACATATGTGATAGAAAATAATCCATTTTATTGATTATAGTCAAAATTATAATTTTGCCCCTAGAAGTGTATTACAAGTGTCAGCCAATTCTGGCTTCTAGGGCACATATATCTAACAGAAAGATGATTGAAAGAAATATTATTTCATTGAAATAAATTTATTACAAAGCTCTAGATAATTACAAAAAAAAGGAAAAAGAACAGATGAATCCTATTCGACTTTGACTATCCACTCCAGCATTTAAGAACACTTAACTCATTTACTCTACTTTCCAGCTCTCTCTTCACCTTTAAACTCTTGCTGAGTAGCTTCCAAGCTCTTCTAGCATCCTCCTCAGTCTCTCTTAGTCTTTTCTATAAAATGGCAGACTTGGCTCGACGTCTTTTACAGCATTCTCTTGGTAAGTTGCTTGAATTCTCAGCTGAAGAAGCTTGGACTTGTTCTTCTCATATACCTTGGAAAGACTTCTATGGGAGGCCTTCAGGGAAGTAACTTTGGCTGAATTTGTGGTTGGGCTAGCCTAGACTCTATCCACTAATTGTTTTCAAAGCCAGGCCACTTCATTGTTAGCTGCTCGAAGCTTCTGCTTGAGCTCCACAATTTGGTTGCACCAGCTAATTAGATAGGTATTATATGCATCCTTTGTTAGATATGTGCCCTAGAAGTCAGATTGGCTAATACTTGTAATACACTTCTAAGGGCAATTTTATAAATTTTGACTATAAATTAATAAAAAAATTATTTTCTATCATAGTATGTATTTAAAGTGTATGTGATACATCCTTTGAGTTAATGGTAATGACAATTCATATTTTCAAACAGTTAAAAATTTAAGACATGAATTTTCATAATTAACTCATAAACTACTTCGAACCGTAGGATCATCATGAGGATGGTGATTGATCTGGAAGGTTGATGTATGATCGCTTTTTTTGAGTAGATGAGTCTTGAGTCTACGGTGTGGAGATATCAGAGCAAGAGTATAGGTACTCGTTAGAGAACGAGGGCACTGAGCGTGACCACCTTGAGCATTCATAAGCAACTCTATCTTCTCGTCGATGACTAGCTCGATGTTGCAGTAGTGTATCTGGTTCTTTGACCTAAGGTGCATCGACAATTCACCTTGAGGGTGTTGTAGTTTGACTACACAATAACTCGGTCTCCTAGCCATTCAAAATTTTGAGGTGTTTGTTGGCTATAGTACTTTCATTTTAGGAATTGGATTGCACCAATAAAAGATCTATCTACCTCGGTAAATGAGGAGTAGCCCTATGATGATCATGAAAATCGAGTCCATAAGCCCATGGCCATGACAAAGTGAAGATGATAGAAAGAGTTTCTATAAGGGTTTCATATAGGACTCGAATTGAATGATTAATTCATATGATGGATATTGGGTTTGACGAGTTCACCTTAACCCTAATCCTATCGGGGCTTAAGATAGAAGAACTCAATCACATAGGTAGCTGCACTGAGAGGTTTACTTTCAGTTCTGATGAGTTGCCACCATATACTGCTAGATGTCACTGATGGATTTTGGGAGCAATTAGAATGATTTTGATAATCGATCATTCTAATTATATGAATCAAAGAGGTTCTGGTCCATTGAAAGGTGTTTTGACGATGTCGATGATGGAGATTATGACATGTCTCATTACCATATGAAACTAAACCTAACTAGGTCACACAAACAAGGGTTTGGGTTTGGATGTCATCAATTAAGCTAACCTAGTTTGATTGATTTGGATTACATCCAATCAGGTTCAAGGTAATCATGCTAGCACACGATTGAGCCTGACTTTCTCCTTTTGTAATCTTTCTGATTCATCACAACTGAGTCAAATTTAATTTGACTCATTCCTATATCTTGAATGAGTTTATTTTCATCTGACTAAAATAAGTTCAGATCAGATTAATTATGAAAATTAAATTCATTGCTAGTGCAATTGGACTAGGGTCAATAGTTGACCCAATTGAGAGAATTGAGGGTCACATGATCAGAGAATTTTAGAAAATTCTCTAGAAATTATTTTGCTCTAACTTTTGGTTGTGTAATAGGGTATGAGTTATACTTTGGGTGTGCAAACTTTTGTGATTATTGGAGGTGCCTAGACTATGTTTTGATAGAGTTTGATTTGGATCAAACTCTTGAGGAAAGAGTCCTAGATGCACATGGACTCTTTCTTATCCTTTCATGATGCCACTTTTTAGATGGATTTTTGGCATCAAAACTAGATGGGATCTGGGGTCTTTTGTGGAGATCAGGTCCAAGAGTCCCAATGGTCGAATTAATAAGATTTCTGGTCAAAAAGGGACTCTTTATGGCACTATGTCTTGTATAAGAACTTTTCTCATGAAATTATCTCAATGTGATTTATTTTTTCCACACCCAAAGGAGCCTTCCCACTAATATCCATGCCCCCTCTATCCTCTCTCTCCCTCTCTTCTACATGCCTAAAAATTTAGGCACAAACCTGAGTTGAAGGTCTAAGTTTTTTGGCATAAGATTCAGCATCTCCGCGACGGTGTTCGTGAGACAAATAGGCAGCACTCAAAAATCATTTTGAAGGTCTTTTAAATTAGATCTAGATCTAATTTTTGGAGGAGAGATTCATGAGGAGAAGATGTTTAGATCTTATCCAAGTGGATATTGGTAGAGGCTAGGCACGTGCGTGGATCCTTCTAAAACCTTAGGAATCAAAAGGATCATCGTAGGATAACTAGATTATCAAATCAGGTACTTGAAATTGAATTTGATTTAATTTTATTTTTAACTTTTAATATCAGATCTCTATGATTAGATTTGATTAGAATTTTAGATGAAAAAAATTTTAAAATATTTTTTCAGATCTAATTAGATCTGGACGATGTAGTGCCGGAAAAATAGGTTTTTCCTTCATCCTCAGCATCATTTAGCTATTTTTGAAGGTCGAAATACTTCTTCAACCAGTCTCAGCCATATTCTTCTTGGTTATGACTCCAGGCTGAGCCCCTCTCTAGCTGATTGATCTTTTTTTTTGCCTCTCAAAGCTCGACCTGAAGGGAGCAAATTTTAGCAATCGAAGTCCAGGCCCTCTCACTAGCAAGCTTCGATGCTTGTTCCAACTCTATAGTCAAATTATACTTCTTGGACGTGTACTCCTTCAAGGCCTATTTAGAAGCTTGGTAGAGATGATTAATTTTGGTCATGGTGATGGCATAGTTGTTTTTGGATTTCAGAAGTTTCTCTTCTACTTTTTTTAACTTCTTGTTGGCATGTGAACTTTCTTCTTTAAATCTTTGATAATCCCTTTCAAGGGGATGGCTCGAGGTTGCAGCGCAGCCTCGGCCCTTGATTATGTTCCATGGCAATTTTGGCAAGTTGGATTCTGAATTATAAGCACATCACCACATATGAATTTATGAAAAGGAGAAGAAAAATTCAATTTCATTGATTGAAAGATTCTAAGTATATTGTATGTAAAGAAAAAAAAAGATGTATAACTATTTAAGGTCTCCAACCTCTGGAGGTGGGGCAGCTAATGAGCTCAGTGCATCCTCAGCAGTCTCTAGCTCTTCGATATGTCTGGAGGTAGCAATAGTAGACTCAGTAGGTGGAAGATCAACACCAATAGTAGAAGGCTCTGCCATATCATCAGAAGATCTCCCAATAGAAAGTTGAGGTCCAGCTCAAGAAACTTTTTGCAACCATTTTTTGGTAATGTTTGAATACTTTGCTGAAAGCCTCTTGGGCAAACACCACTTTGATGTCTTCCATCTCCTTCAAAAATTTGAAAGACTGAATGGCCCACTTCCCCTCTCTACCAACCTTGGCTTCGGCCTTCTTTCCCTTTTCTTCTTCTAAGGGCAAGGTGGCCTTCAGCTCTACCGACACCTGCTACTCTCTCTTGAGCGCCTCTTGAAGAAGTCCAATCTCAGCAGAATAAGTTTCTTTCATGCACTCAATTTTGGCCTTGGCATCCTTGGCCTCCATTAGGATAGTTTGAGCCTCCTTTATAGCCCTTGAAACTTTGGTTCCGTGGAGACTGACTGCCACCACATTCGCAAAGAGATGGTTCCCCAGCTGTAAATATAAGTTATTGTTGAGAAACACACATGTATTTAGCCAAATGCAAAAAGTAAGAAATAATTACGTCAATGAAGGCCGCAAAGTAGTCTTTCTTTCTTTCTTGATCGTCATCTTGAAGGATCTGCTCAATAATGTTTGAGATGATGCAACCCTCCATTAAAGGTTGGATGACCTCCCAATCATCAAGGGAATCTCAGCTTGGACCTACATTGTTGCTGTTGGATTCCTCAGAATTTCTCTAGACTATCTTGGCAATAGTTTTCTTCCTCCTCTTGTCCACCTCCTTCCTTTTCATAGGAGGCACAAAGGCGGTGGTCTCAATGGGTGAAGTCGAGTTCAATGGAGGTGCTGTAGCCTCCAGGATGGGAGCTGCCTTGGCTAGAATGGTCAAGCTCAGGTCTTCGACCTTTGCTCATTTTGATGTCTCCCATGAGGCACCTTCCTTTCTTTTGTGAGTCCAAAACCCTTTGGTCAGTCAATTTAGCTCCACTAGAGTCATTTTGTAATAGTGGGTAAGCCGAGGTTAGGAGAAAAGATAAAGGAACAAAAAAGAAAGTATAAGTGTATACCTTAAGGATTGAATGGGCTTAGGTCGAGGTTGTACAATATCTACTCATCTACTAATTTGGTTACTAAAGAGGCTTTATAGTTTTTCAAAGTATTGGTGGAGTCAAGATCCTCTTGCTCTAGCCCAGGAGCTCTACAAACCGAGTCCTTTAGTTGGTCCCAAGGAGGAAGCCCTAGCTCTACTGAGGGATAGGACACAAAGAAAAGCTTTCCTTTCCAATTTTGAATTGAGGAAAGGGCATCCTTAAACAACCCCTTTTTTCCAAACTGGGGGGGATAAATATGACCAGTCCTTAGCAGAAGGATGGCACTTAATGGTAAAGAAGATTCAGAATAGAGAAACTATGGGATGGACCTCGGCCAGAAGGTAAAGAGCCAGAAACCCCACAATAAACCTAAAGGAGTTTGGTACGATGGAAGAAAAAGATATGTTGAAGAAGCAGAAAAGGGCAATGATAAAAGGAGGAATTGAAAGTCTTAGCCTCATGCGGAGAGCCTCTAAGTACAAACAAAAATGACCTAGAGGAGGGTAACAAGCTCGGCCACTCAACCAAAAAGCTCTAATTCATACTTAGGAGGGACTTTGTACTAAACCTAGATTAAAGAAAGGTCTTCAGAAGAAAGGGAGCAGGGAATAATTTCTAGAATGAAAGTTGAACGGACTACTTTCCTAAGCTCAATTTCACTCCTAGGGCTAGGGTTAAGGGAGCTCGGATTGATGGACTCCTAGAACCAATAGACTAGGAGATTTTAAAAGTCATTTTGGATCAAGAAAAATCAGAGAAAAATCCACCAAAAATAAAAAGAAAATCGATAGACAAATCTAATGAATAGAGAAAGAACAGAAAACCCCCTAAGAAACTCCTAAGGATCAAAAAATAAAAGAAAGCCAAGAAAATGTAAAATGAGAGTTAGGAGACTAACCTAAATCACGTAGAGATCTCGGTGATACAGTCGAAACGATGAAGAAATAGCAGAGGCAAGGCAACAGAAGAGTGAGGTAGGGTGAACGAGAGTGAAGGAGATGAAAACTAGGAAAAGAACGAGAAGAAGGAAACCAGGGCAAGGGAGAAGAAAGAGAAAATACTTAAATAGTTGGAAAAGCCCTGAAGCAGTTATGATTATGGATCACCTATGCCAAATCTCCATCAACCATATGTCTTTCTCATCATGACAGTGGCAGATGTCTGACAGAACCATTATGGCACCATTGTAATGGAAATCCGTGCCTAGAGAAATTTCAAAAGCTGCAGTCGTTTAAAGTCATTCGGCAATAAAATGCTTCTACGCCAATTTGAATGGTCTAAAACTTTTCATCACCCAAAGGCAGGAAGCCAGAAAGAACTTCAGCAATCATAGATTTTGATACTCCCTTTGTCGGAACTTCAAACTTAGAAGTAGAGAGACAAGTGTTGGGGATAAAATGGCTCTCGCTGAAGTCCACTTAGATGTTCGACCTTAGTATAGTGCTATCTGGAGTCACGATAGCCAAGTCCGAACCTTAACCAAGTTGATCCTTGAGTTCAAATGAATTTCGGAAGATCGGCCCCCAAATGCAACTAAACTCTGAACTTCATTCAAGAGCGGCTCATTTTGGGATTGACAGAAATCCCTATCGATGTCAGATCCTATGCACCGGTTGATCTTTTCAACAACAATCATCCCAGCTTCCTCTTGATAATTACAGACCTTGCCAAACCACATTGTGAACTTTGGCCTAATGAGCTTGAGTAGTTAAAATAGCTTGTTATTCGACTGATTTTGATCCCAACCCAGAATGGACAGCAATTAATGCCTCATGAATATGGGACTCTAGCACTATCTGACCTTGACTAGTGGTCGACCTTAGGTGCTAGTCGAACTCCTATACTTCACTCTATAAATAGCAAATCTTGCCAATTTCGCACCAAGGGCTTCGACTAGATGAACTTGAGTCAGCAAGAAAACCTTACCACCAATATGAGTTTGATCTTCAACCTGGAATAAGCAGTAGCTACCTCAGAAGTAATGAATCTCAGTACTCCTCCATCCCAACTTCAATTCAATCTTGGGTATCTACCAAACTTTCTCAAGAGAGCTTGACTGTGGTCTTGATTGAAGAACCTATCATCCCTTTCTAACCTCTAGCCCTGCAAAACTAGAGTATTTGCATCCTCTCCCATCTGACCACGAAGGCGACTGAGCTCATGAAAGCTCTCAAGATAGGTCCCTCAAGGTTTGAACTCAGAACCTAATTTACGAGTCTGCCATCTACAATTTAGAAAACAACCTCCAAGCTCGGTTAGTCTGACCTCAAGTTTGAAATCTTAGCATGAACACCCCTTAACAAAGTTTAGGAATCTCCATCCTTCCATTCGAACTTCAACAAATGGAACTCAACCGCCTGCGAGTCACAACAAGTGATTGCCTACTCTCCGTAACAAACTCTTAGTGGTTCGAACGGCCTTCCGACATTCTATTATGGATATCACCATGAATCTGTTACAAGCTCCATCTATAAAATCGATCCTCTAGATATGTCTTTCTTTTGAAGCTCTCCTTTTCATTCTAATCTTCCGTGTACTCCATTCTTGTTGATCTAAAAACTAACTTGATCGTTGGAGGGTCCACACCAGAGCCATTCATCTCCGGCCTGGACTTTATCTTGTAGGTCTTCCTGGTGAGGTCCTCACCTCCACCTTCAACATACTCCGATGATCGTCCATTTTCTGCACCAATATACACAAAGTCCCCGATCATGATCTAAAGTCTGGCAATCTAAAAATCAACACAGTATCCTAGCATTGCGCTGATCCTTCTTTGATGATTGATGTCGATTCTCCTCCTTCAAATGACTTAAACTCTTCAAGTATAAATGGAGAGAAGGGAGGATCTAGAAAAACCTTTCTTCCCATATTTTTCTCTCAGAAAATTGGTGGAAGAAGATCTAAAATACCAACCCTAGAGAAGACCCTTCTTCTCTAGGTCTTTTCTCTCACCTAGGCATAACGATTTGTGCCTTTACAAAAGCTCACACCCAAAGCTCTGATGTGCCCAAGTCTCCCACACCAAGCCATCTCTATTAGATGTAAAACCTTTAAAAAAATCATGGCCTAACTCTCTTTATATAGAGAGTTAGAGAAGAGTCCCTATCTAGGTCAAACACCTAGATAGAGAGTCCAAAAGAGAGTAGGATTGGGTTGCCCAACTCTTGGGCACCTCCATAATCTTTATAGGCATGGAGACCTAGGTTTTGGTGCACAATAAGTCTCCTAATTCTCATAAAAAATTTAGAAAAAAATAAGGAGTGATGGCACCATAAATAGATAGAGTTTTGGATTTGTAAAACTCTATCAAATAGAGTTTAAGATCATGACTACTTCTTAGTTTTGATCAAACCCAAAATCACAAACCATTAAAGAGGGTTATGGGAACAAGGATTGGCATGGAGCCACTCTAGAAATCAAATTTTACATGCCATAACCAAGGGTGGGACGTGGAGAAAGAAAAGATGGCACAAGGGAGGAGTCCTAGTCTAACTAGGACTTCTTGCTTTGACTAGTCAAACCAATTCTTTAGCCCAATAAAAATAGATCTTGATGCATCCTAATTAATGGTATTCCTAATCCAATTAGAAGCTCAATTAAATTAAATTAAATTTTGATTTAAATTTTTAACCAAATTAGAAATTAGGTGCACTCAAGTCTTAATTCAACCAGAAATTATTTTTCCTTACAATTGGCTCATCCCATAAATCAATTAGACTTAATCCAATCATACCCAAACAAAATCTAATTGTATCTCATATAATTAGACTTGATCTCAGCCCTTTAGCTCAATTAGATTTAGCTAATTAGTAATTTGATTGCTAACTGATTCTCCTGTAACACTTGCACTAGGTCAAACATCAATTGTATTGAATGTTTAACCCTAAAATGATTCTTTATCATTGATCAACCATCAGATTAGATTAAGATCTCTAATATATGCAATCCCATTGATCCAAACCTAAGTTGGTAGCATAAAAATAAATTTTTTTATCTATCGATGTAATCATCTAGCAATGGTATCCGATAACTGAATAGGTCGAATGTATAAAGCAATACTCTTAGAACCCATATGGATATGGTTTCCATATAATTCATCCTCTTGATTAAAATACTCATAAAACAACTCAGGGTTTAACTGTCAACCTTGATTAGGTCATCCATATTACATTTCAAAATACCAAATCGATCTTATCAATAACCCTGGCCAAGATTTTGCTAAATTAAAATATAGTGATGTATTATCTCCAAACTCTTTAAAGTGGTCAATCCCATTTTGATCACTTGTTGTCTTTATAAGTACTTGATTATGCCTAAAAATCTTCCATCACTGAATTAAAAATTTAGAGAGTTTGACATCAAAGCATAGCGAGTTGCTTGCAAGCCACCATGGTGATCTCAGGTCCAAGGGACATTTATATCCATATCCCATCAGAGCAATTCTTGATAATAGAATGCTTCGAAGTTCATCACGTTTAGTGATAATGTACCCTTATATCTCATCTGTATACCATACCGTATCTTCATATTTTTTAGTTAAGAGGACAACTAGCTTATATGGTACACAACGATCTACACTCGATAAATGTTGTCATCTTGATTAACAACATATCATTTGATTGCAAATAATTTTAAGAACTAATTGATAAATTCTCTCTTCATTGAATCTAAATAGTCCTAAGGACTTCATCACAATATAGTAGTTCATTAGAAGATGTAAATTTATGATGAAAAATATTAGAATAAATATTTTGTTCAATGATAAATCATTTATATTTACAAAATAGCAGAACCATCAATAGACTGATGGTTGGCTTTGGGATAGATTTCCCAACAACTTTTACTTATTTTTAAGCCACTCGATATAGTATCTAATACCCATCTTCAACTTATGGTCGTCAAACTCCTTTACCATCAAGGCTTTAGTGAGGGGGTTGGCTAGGTTCTCTTTTCTATCGATCTTCTAAAGATTGTATCACCTTAATTCACGATCTTCTAGACCAGATGGTAGTAATGCAGTATGTGCTTCATCCGTTGGTGTGCCTTTAGTACCTTCATCTGAGCGATTGCTCTAGTCCTATCATAGTGGAGCAGGATTGGACTATCTAGAAAGGGTGCTATTCCAAGCTCGGTGATAAACTTCCTCAACCACACAGCTTTCTTTACAGCATCTGATGCTGCGACGTACTCCACCTTGCATACTAAGTCTACCATAGTATGCTACATGAAACTTTTCTAGTAGATGGCTTCACCATTTAGGATAAAGATATAACTTGACACACTCTTACTATCATCGTGGTCAGATTGAAAGCTGGAGTCTGTAAATCCCATAAGTTTCAAATCCGACTAACATAAATGAGCCATTGATCCTTAGCATTTCTCAAATACTTAAGGATAGTTTTTGCCTCCTTTCAGTGGTTCTTCCCTAGATCAGATTAGTATCTACTCACTACCGCTGGTGAGTATGCCACATCTAGTCTTGTACATATCATGACATACATGATAGATTCTACTACTGAAGTATATAAAATTCTACTCATATGCTCTCTCTCTCTTCAGGAGTTGTCGGACAATCCTTCTTAGAAAGAGAAATTTCATAGCCTATCAAAAGATAGCCCTTCTTAAAATTCTCCATGCTGACCCTCTTTAGTATAGTTTCTATGTACGTGGACTTGGATAATCCAAGCATCCTCTTAGATCTATACCTATAGATCTTCATCCCTAGGATGTAGGATGCTTTTTCAAAGTCCTTTATGGAGAACTGAAATGACAGCCATATTTTATTTCTCATAGTGCAAGGATGTTATCCCTGATTAAGAGAATGTCATCCATATACAGAATAAAAAATATAATTCCTGGACCATTTGTCCACTTGTAAATGCAAGGCTCTTCTCCACTCTTAACGAAGTCAGATATTTTGATCATCTTATCAAAATGCATAATCTAACTCCAAGATGTCTACTTAAATTCATAAATGGATCTCTAAAGCTTACACACCTTGGACTCGTCTATGGATGTGAACCCTTTAGGTTGTGTTGGTGCGAAAATTCATGAGGATGCCAGAGATGGCTGGAGTCGAGAAGCTGAGGCTGTCGACGAGACCTACAAAACAAAGTTCAAACCATAGGTGGATGGCTCTGATAGGATCCTCTGATACTCAAGTTAATTCTTCAACCAACTAGAATAGAGTGCTCAAAAAATAAAGAAATAGAGTAATAGAAAGGGAAAAAGAGCTTAGAAAAAAATATATCTAGAGGGTCCCTTTTATAGATGGAGCTCATAACAAACTAATGGTGACAGCCGTAACTATTTGGTAGTGGACCGTCCAGGCCACGTGGAGTTTGTTATGGAGGATGAGTTATCATTTATCATGATTTGCAAGAGGTTGAGATTCGTTTGTAGAAGTTTGGATAGAACAACTATCGATGGTGTAAAGCTTCCTATCATGATAGTTCTAGAAAAGTTCAGACTTCTTTGAGGTCATCTGCATGTAGATTGATTTGTACTGAGCTAGGGGTTGAATTTGCGTAGATGATGACGTCCTCCTGGGTGACCATAAGGAGTTCGATTGGAAGAAGAGCAACTGAAGGAGGTCGTCAAGAAGGAGTGCGACTGGAGGAGGTCATACAAAAGGGTGCGACTGGAGGAGGTCATTCGGAAGGAGTGTTACTGGAGGAGGTCGTTCGGAAGGAGTGCGACTGGACCCTGATCTTGTCATTCATTTTTAGTCATAAGACAAGGTCAGCATAATAGTAGTTTTCTTTCACCATTCAAGATCGTGTCGTCAGACTTCTATGTGCTTTAGGAAGGTTCTGCAGTACGAACTCGTTGCTGAGGAAATCGATAAATCCCAATAGGAAGGAGGTCGGCGGTCATGAACTTTAGCCAAGAACTTTGGTGGGGGTCTTTTTATCCCCAACACTTATCCTCCTGCTCTCATGTTTGAATTTTGAATGAAGTATAGAGAAGTTGTTGCGGCCAAAGTTCTTTGGCAGCCTCCTACTCTAGGAGATCAAAATTTTTTATCTTTTTTCAAATTGGCATCGAGATTTTAATATCAAATGACTTGAAGGGGCAATTCTTCTTGAAAATTTGTCTGGCATAGAGCTCCATGTATGGTGCAATCAGTGTTTTGTTAGGTGGCAGGTGTGAGTGGGACATGTGGCGGGTTAAGGTTGGCTGAAGGAGTCCTGCAATCATAACTTTCCATGGTTTTATTTTTCTATTTAAACCTCTCCTTCTTCTCCTGTGGCTTCTTATTTTCATCTACACACCTCCTTCTCCTTTCTTCATTTTTCATCATGCTCGAGTGTTCCGTCTTTGTCGCCCTTATTCTCTCACAACATCTCCGGCCATCGATGTCCTTTTCGATCATCCTTCATCTTTTCGATCTTTTTTCTATGTTCTTTTATTTACTTTAGGTTAGTCCCTCATTTCTATCCTTTTGATTTTTAGCTTTCTTGCATTCTTTGAATTTCTTCAAGTTTTTCTAGGTGGGTATAGCCATTCCTTGTGTTCGAGTTTTCACCACCTCTTTTTCTGAGTTTTTTGAAGATTTTATTTGATTTAATCTGATCTAGATGTCATCCAAGGTTTCTTGATCTAGCATTTCTAGGAGTTCAGCCAACCCAAATTACCAAAATCTTGAGATAGAATGGAAATCGGACTTAGGGCAGTACCTCAACCAAATTTCATACCAGGAACCATCCCCTATTCCTTGACTGTTGAAGACCTATCGTTAGTTAGGATCCAGTATGAGGTGTCTGTTGAATATGAGCTAAAACTTTCTGGACCGAGCAGTCGAGCTTATGCTCCTCCTCTAGATCGATTCTATTTATATTTGGAGGCCTTCCATGCTGGATTAAGGCTTCCTCTTCCCATCTTTATGGTAGCTCTTTTCTATTTTTTAAATATCTCTCTAGCTTCCACAGTTCTGAACTCTTTTAAGTTCATAATAGAATTTCTTGCTCTCGCATATCCACCAAAGTCCAGCCCACCATTTAACTTTTACAACTTATTTTACCTTTAAGCATTACCCTACTACGAAGGATTGGTGGTATGTTTCATCCCAGTCCGAAAAGAAGGGGTTGCTCAAAGATGCTCCCTCCTCTATCCATAATTAAAAAGAGAAGTTCATTTTTATTTTTTGTCCAACCTTGCACCTAGGACTCCCGCCTTGGAGAAATTTGATGGATTCGGTCCGTCGAGCCCCGGGGTTAGAAAAAGAGGATCAGGAATTGGTTAGCAAAATTAAGGATTTCCAAATTTCTCTTATATCCGAGCTAATAAAAGAACAAACTCTATTCAACCTCGATCTCAGCTCTCTGAATCTAATACATACACGACTGAAGTTACGAATTATCCCTTTTCTTTCTCTTTCTTTTCTCTGACTATACCATTCTTTTCTTCACTATAGAAATGGATGATCAGGCAGTTGAGATGCTCACGACGGGACTCCCAGCCCATAAGAGGAAAGGGAAGGCACCGGATGAGAGCTCGAAAAAAGTGAGGGTCAACATTCTAATCTCTGCAGCTTTCGTTAGTGCCATGGGTGCCTTTGAAATTGCTCCCAAGGTTGAAGTTCCTCTCATTGTTGAGTTCGGCACTACTGTCATGGCTGCCGATCCTCTAATGCCGTTGAGCCTTGATGCCAAGGCCTAAGTTCTAGAGCCTTCTCCGGAAGGGAAGAAAGGGATCGAAAAAAGAAGACCAAAAGGATCATGAGAAAGTCCCAATAGAAGTCCACCACAATGGGCCCGACAGCTTTGACGAAGAAATAGGGGAGAACCCCATCAATAATCATGAAGTCATCAGAGATTTGGTTGATGGGTTTACCATACCCAAAGTTGTAGATAGAATCGTTGATGCCAATATTGACTAGTGCGCCTGGGATTCACTCGGATCCTTTCTTAAGGTAGTCACTTCGTCCTTCTTTTTTTCTTTAAATTTCTTAATGTTTACTTGCCTGCATAATCTATTTCATCATCATTAATATATCATTTAAACAAATGGGCCATCAACTACATGGCTACATCAGATCACTGAATCGCTTGAGGTCAGAATTGGTGAAAGCCTAAGAGGATCCAGGCCAAGGTTGAATGCCTAATTAAGGAGCGAGATGAGGTTAACTAATCTTTCAAGGATAGATCTACCGAGGTTGAGGTTCTTCAAGAAGTGCTCTATAAAGAGAAAGAAACATCAATGGAGTTGAGAGCTGCTTTGGACCTGAAAGAAAAGCAGAGGAAAAAAGCTGAAGCTGAGACTGTTGAGTTAAAGGAGCAGATCATGGAGGTGTTGGCCTGGGCGATTGAGGAGTTTAAGGTCTCTCCTGAAATAAGAGACTTGAACGTCAAATTCGGCCAAGAGGCCTTCAACAAAGATTACGAGCTCTATGAGAGCAGGGTGGCCGACAAATTTTTGGAGCTTGACTTTGACTTCTTGTATGAAGGGGCTTCTAAGGAGGCGGCGGATCCATCTACCATTGCAACCGACCTCCCACCTGCCAATCCAACTTCTACCACACCTCTAACCTCCTCTGGTCCTGCCACTATTGAAGGGCCTGCACTGACTGAGGCTGCACCAGACTCCTCTACCATTCTCCTAAAGGTTTGAGACCTTCTAGTTTTGTATTTTCTTTTTCATTTTTTTCTCTTGTGGTAAAAATATTTTGATCAATGAAGTCAATTTTGAGAATGAGTTTTTCTTCTATGGAATCTATGTGGTGATATTTTCATGCTTCAAGTGTAGTCTCCTATCGAAGCTGACCTTCATCTTTAGGGTGTCCCCTTGAAGTCTAACATAAAGAGCCTAAGGAAAGAGGCTCATCAAGCAAAGAAGAAATTAGAGAAAGTAGGGGATGAGCTTTGAAAGTTGAACAAACATTATTCTAGGGCTACAATCGAAGTTACTCAACTTTGTCAAGTCCACAAAAAGGATGCTATGGACTATATCAATAAAAAGCTCCATCTAATGGAGGAGTTGGAATAAGTGAAGATGCTTAGCAGCGATATGGCGTGGGCACTAACAGCCAAGGCAAGTTCTTTAGAAGTCGAGTTGAAGGCCGCACAAGAAAAGATTTGGTTACTTGAAGGAAACTCGGTGTGGTCAACCAATCGAGAGGAGTACCACTGGAACTAGACAAAGAAGTTCTCTAAGCTCCAAAACCAATTACAGGCAGCTAAGGATTCTCATAATGAATACAAACATTATTGGTGTGGCCAGGTCATCGAGCTCAAGGGAAAGCTCTGAAGGGCCGATGACGAGATCGCTCGTCTTCGATGATAATTGTCTAAAAAGGTTCGAGCTAGCTCTAGCAAGGACTCAACAGAGATCCTATCTTTATGGAGTTCTTTAGAGGACTTGTCCACCCTATTTGGGAACAGCCAAAAGAAAATGTAGGAGTTGAAGATGCAAATGGTCTGTCAACAAGATGCTATGAAGGATGCAGAGGCTGAGTCAGCTGTGCTAAGAAAGAAGTTAAGGAAAGTTGAGGATGACTTGTGGAGGCATAAGAAGTTACTGATTGAAAGTTTGGCGGTTCGACAGGAACTCAAAGAGAAGATCAAGGACTTGAAGTTGTGTTTGGTGTTGGCCGGTGTTGGCAGCCCGAAGTCTGACTCTGAATAGGGCTTCGGCTTCTTTTTCTTTCTCCCCTTTTTTTTTCTTTTTTATAATTGATCTTATGGACTTTCCCATGTATTGAACTTTTTGTTTTAATGGAAATATTATTTTAACAACTTCACCTTAATTGTATGCTTGCACAGGTTTTCACCCTTCCCTCGTCTTGCCTCAAACAGTCGGAGGTTATCAACTATGTTAGGATGTGATTTCCTTTCTCCTTTGTCATAAAGAAGTTGTCCTCTGGTTCTTAATGAGGTCATTGGGTAATGAAGGGGCTGCTGACATGGCCTCTTTCCTCCTTCTATTTTAAATAATCGAAGATTTTTATTCATATCAGGATGAGGTTCTCCTTCTATTTCTGATATGCTTAGTCTTTATTTTTTGTTTTCCTATTAGGACGAGGTCCTCCTTCTATTCTTATTATGGTTGGCCCTTATCTTTATTAGGACAAGATCTTTCTTCTATCCCTAACAAGATCGTAGGGGTACAAAAGGTTTATTAAAAGGGCCTCTCTCCACCTCTTATCTTAAATTATCAGAGGTCTTCATTCATGTGAGGACGAGGTCCTCCTCTTGTTTCTGATATAGTTGGTCTTCATCTTGTCCCTAGGATGAGGTCTTTCTCCTATTCCTGATGGGATTGGTCTATACCTTTGTTAGGATGAGGTCTTCCTCCTGTTTCTAACAAGATCGCTGGGGCACAAAAGGATCATTGAAAGGATCCCTCTCCTCCTACTATCTTAAATAATCCGAGGTCTTCATCCAAGTCAGGATGAGATCCTCCTATTCCTGATATGATTGGCCTTCATCTTATCTTCTTGTTAGGATGAGGTCCTCCTATTCCTGATGGGGTTGGCCTTTACCTTTGTTAGGGAAAGGTCTTCCTTCTATCCCTAACAAGGTCATAAGGACATAAAAGGGTCATTGAAAGGATCCCTCCCCTCCTCCTATCTTAAATAATCGGAGGTCTTCATCCATGTCAAGATGAGGTCCTCCTCCTATTCCTGACATGGCTAGCCTTCATCTTATTCTTCTATCAGGATGAGGTCTTCCTCTTATTCATGATAGGGTTGGCCTTTATCTTTGTTAGGACGAGGTCTTCCTCCTGTTCCTAACAAGATCGTAGGGGCACAAAAGAGCCGTTGAAAGAGCCTCTCCCCTCATCCTATCTTAAATAACCAGTGGTCTTCTGCTTCGTTTATAAGCCAAGTTTGATTGAGTCATTTTCTGTCATCACACGATTTTGCATCATGAAATGAAAATATTGAAGTAAAGGAGTTTTATTAAGATAGAATTACTGGTAATATATTCATAGATTTTTTAAATTTTATGGTCGCAGGACTATTGATCCTTCGAGTTCATTTAGATAATATGTTCCTGGTCGGATGATTTCCACCACCTCATAAGGACCTTTCCAGTTTGGGGTGAGCTTTTTCTAATTTTGAGGCTGCAAAATATTTGCTTGCTGAAGTATAAGATCCCCTATTCTAAATGTCTTGCTTTTAACCCTCGAGTTGTAGTAGCGGACTACCCTTTGCTTGTAAGCTGCTATTCAGATCTAGGCCTTCTCTCGCTTTTCTTCTAGCAGATCAAGATTAGCTCTAAGGTCCTATGAGTTGCTTTATTCATTGGAGGTCTCTACTCGTACTAAGGGGAGTTCGAGGTCGATCGGAATAGCAGCCTCCATCCTGAAAGCCAATGCAAAAGGAGTTTCTCCAGTAGGCAATCTTTGAGTAGTTTGGTAAGCCCAGAGCACATGATAGAGTTCGTCTATCCATGTTCCTTTTATCCTTTCGAGTCTGGCTTTTATTCCTTGTAGTAGAGTTGTTTTAATTACTTTTGCTTCACCATTCACTTGTGGATGAGCTACTGTTGTAAAGTGGTGAGATATATTTAGTTCTTCATAGAATTCAATGAACTTCGCACCTACAAACTGATGCCCATTATTAGCGATTAGTGTTCAAGGTAGGCCAAACCTATAGATAATTGACTTTTAGATGAAGCCCTGTACTTTGGCCTCAATGATCTATGCCAGGGGTTTGGCCTCAACCCATTTAGTGAAACAATCCACTGCCACCAGTAAGAACTTTTGCTGTCCAAATTCCACGAGAAAAGGTTCGAGTATATCCATCTCCCATTGTGCAAATGGCCAAGGGGCATCCAGTGGTGTGAGTTGTGAAGCCGGTTGTCTCTGAATGTTTGTATTTCTCTAACACCTATCATATTTTTTCACATAATCCATCGCATCTTGGTGCATTATTAGCCAATAATACCCCTGATGGAGTAACTTGTATGACAAAGATCTCGCCCTAGATGATTTCCACAAATTTGTTCATGAACCTCCCCCAAAGCATCATCGATTTTGGAAGGTCAGAGACATTTAAAGAGTGGTAAGGAGTACGACCCTTGTACAGCTTATTTTCATATAAAATATAGCAGATGGCTTGATTTCTTAACTTCCGAGCTTCTTTGTGGTCTCTAGGTAGAACTCCTTCTTTTAGATAAGAAATCAATGGATCAATCCAACTGGGGTCACAGTCAACTTGCATTACTGCTAGGGACTCTTTCGAACTTGGGTGCTGCAGGACTTCAAAGAGGACTTCTCTTAGGAGTTCATTTGGGGCTAAAGTTGCTAACTTGTAAAAGAGGTTGGCTCTAGTATTTCTTGTCTTGGAGATCTACTAAATATCAAAGCTATCAAAGGCCGAGATCAAGCTTTTTACTTCTTCCAAGTACTTCCTCATGCTTTTCTCTCAAGCTTCATAATTATTACTGACCTGCCCTACAATCAATTGAGAGTCACTATAAACCTTTAGATGTTCTGCTTTTAGTTCTTTGACTATTTTTAATCCTACAATTAGGGTTTCATACTCTACTCCATTGTTAGTGGTAGAGAAGTCAAAGCATAGTGCATACTCCTTTACAACTCCTCCCGGATTGATGAGAATCAAGCCCGTGCTTGCCCCAGAGGCATTGGATGATCCATCCACATATAATGCCCAGAAGTCTTTAGGAAGGTTGACTTTCTCTTCAAGGGAGCTAGGGATATGAACTTCCTGATGTTTAGGTTCGATTTCATGTAAAATAGTGTACTCCACTATGAAATTGGCTAGTATTTGAGCTTTCATGGATGGTCAAGGTTGGAAATGAATGTCAAATTCAGTGAGCTCAATCGCCCACTTTGCCTCTTTATCAGAGGTATCGGATCAATGAAGAACTATCTTGATGGGTTGATCAGTGAGGAGAGTAATTGTGTGCCTTGAAAAATAAGGCCGAAGTTCTCTAGCTGTAATCAACAAAGCATAGGTTAGTTCTTCTAATTTGGTATACCGTATTTCTATATCTCTCAAGACTCTACTTATATAGTAGATCAGCCTCTGAACTTTAGTTTCTTTCCTAACCAATACGGCTCCAATAGCTATGAGGGATACGATGAGGTACAAGAATAGCTCTTCTTCAGATTCAGGTTTGGCTAGTAGTGGAGGTGAACTGAGATAGCTCTTCGATTCTTTAAGGGCCTGTTAACACTCAGGAGTCCAGTTGAAGTTTTTAGGCTACTTGAGAACTTGGAAGAAGGGCATACAATGCTCTGCCAACCTTGATACGAAGCAATCCAAGGCTGCCACCTTGCCTATGAGGCATTGAACTTCTTTTATTATTTTTGGGGCAATCATTTTTTGGATGGCTCTGATCTTCTCTGGATTAGCCTCGATGCCGCGGCTTGACACCATGAACCCCAGAAACTTTCTCGAGGTTACTCCAAAAGTTTATTTTGTAGGTTTCAACTTCATCTTGTACTTCTAGAGGATGTTGAAGGTCTTCTCAAGATCCATAATGTGATCTAGTGAAGATTGACTTTTAACTAGTATGTCATCTATATAGACCTCCATATTTTGGCCAATCTGCTCTTTGAAGATCTTATTTACCAAATGCTGATAGATTACTTTTACATTTTTAAGTCCAAAGAGCCTGACCCTATAATAATAAAGACCACGATCAGTAATAAAAGTAGTCTTCTTCTCATCCTATGGTGCCATCCGGATTTGATTGTATCCGATGAAAGCATCCATGAAGGTAAGGAGTTCATGCCTCAAAGTTACATCCACCAGTTGGTCAATCCTGAGTAGAGGATAGCTATCTTTCGGATAGCCTGTGTTTAAATCTATGAACTCTATGCACATCCTCCACTTGCCATTTATTTTTTAACTAGAATAACATTTGCAATCCAGTCTGGATAAAGCACTTCTTGAACGAATCCCGTCTTAAGGAGCTTGTCAACCTCATCCATTATAGCCTTCTGCCTTTTGGGTGCAAAACTATGTTTTTTCTGTTTCACTGGCTATCATTTAAGATCCATTGGCAGGCAATGTTCTATGATCTCTGCATCAATCCCAGGCATATCCGTAAGCACCCAAGTAAAAACATCTGCATTCTTTTGTAAAGGATGACAAGTTGCCTTCTAACTTCTCCGTTTAGATTGGAGCCAATCTTCACAGTGTGCTCCTTATTCCCATCATTCAAAAAGATCTTTACAAGATCATTGATGAGTTCTCCTATTTCTTCAGATAGATCATCATGGGCATCAAGTCCATCCACTGGACAAGGGTCTGCTTGCCTTCCTCCCCGTAAGGCAATATTATAACAATGCTGAGCTAGTGTTTGGTATTCTCTGACCTCCCCAACTCCATAGCTTGTTGAAAATTTTATTTTTAGATAATAAGTCAAAACCACAGCCTGGAGTGCATTCAAATCAGGTCGGCCAAGGATTGCATTATAGGTAGAGGGTGCTTTCACCACCAAAAAATTGACTTGAGCTTTAGTTTATTTTGGATATCGGCCTGCTACCATAGGCAATGTTATTACTCCTACTGGCACTGCATCACATATAAATCATACCAATAGGAAGTTCATAGGCCCCATTTTGCTATCAAATATAGATATTTTAGAAAAAAGCATCATAAAATAAGACAACAGCAGAGCTTCCATTATCAGTTAAAATATGGTGTACATCAAAATCAGTAATATTTAAAGTGACTACAACTGCATCATTATGCAGAAGCTGAACTCCCAGGGCATCTTCTTTAGTGAAAGAGATGGACTCCACAGTCCGTCGCTTCTTTGCTAGCTATGTCGATGCACTGGCCTCTCCTTGATGATGTCCCCTAGTGATGGTGTTGATGATTTCATGGGAAGGCTGATCTCCTTATGGATCATCCTATCGAGATGCTTCAAACTATGGCAAGGCTCTTGGATAATCTTCTCTTCTCTCTGATCAGTGCTCGATAAATCGATCCAGCCGACCTCTTCTAATTAGTGCCTCGATCTCATCCTAAAGCTGGATGCATTCTTCAGTATCGTGACCATGGTCACAATGGTAGAGGCAATACTTATTGGGGTTGTGCTTAGTCAGATGAGTCTTCATTCTCTCTGGCTCTGGCAGTTGCTTCCTTATCTCCATCAGTACCTGGGTCTTCGAAGCATTCAAGAGAGCATAGTTGTTGAATCTTCTGGGAGGGGAGTTCTACTGGGTCCTTCGTTCTGGGCTTCCATGTTGATGAACTTTAGGGGGAGTTCAGACTTGTCTGCACTCAGAAGAAGTTTGGGAGCATGGCTAAGCCTTGCTTGATTTGCTTTTAGATGCGGGCTTGCTGGACTCACCTATCTGCTACTCTCTTGCAGTCTCATCATCCTTCAACTTGAAGGCACCCTCTACTTGATCATAACCTTCAGCTCGGGCTAGCATATTAGCAAAATTTCTAAAGTACTTCCTTTTTAGGGAGTACTTCCTTTTCAGGGAGGATAGAAGATCATTTTTTTGAATGCCATCCTATAGTATGACCATGGCTATAGACTGGTCCAAATTTTGGACCTCTAGCGCAGTAGCACTGAAGCAACAGACAAAAGCTTGGATTGACTCTCCTTCCTTTTGCTTTATATTGATAAGGGAGTCTGAACCTCATCTTGGTCATCGGCTACTTATGAAATGAGCTCCAAACTGATGGCTCATTTGATCAAAAGAGAAGATCATCCCAGGCTTAAGGCTCGAGTACCAGTTTCTTACTGCTTTCTTCAAGGTAAATGGGAAAACACAGCATTGGATGGCATTTGGTGCACCACGGAGCAGCATCATCATCCAAAAGGCCTCCAGATGGTCGATCAGATCAGAAGTCCCATCATAACTCTTGAATTGGGGGAGTTTTAAGTTCGGCGAGATGGGGTCCTGCATGATCTTAGTAGAAAAGTAAGAATCGGTGCAGATATCATCATGGTGGACTGGGATGGCATGGTGGAGCTCCTCGATCCATCAATTCATGTTTTAAATCTTTTGATCGAAAGTATCATCTAGACCGTGAATCTCAGAAGACCACCGATTGTAGATGGGGAAAGTCTTCTTTGGAGAAGAATCATGATTGAAATAGGAGCTCTTTACTCTTTGCTTCCCCTTTTCGGGGCTATGGGTCTGTCGACCCAGGTTGCCCTCCTTGGTGCTAGTTCTTGAAGCTTTAGTTAGAGGTTTTCTAGCTAAATTACCATTGGAGGTTGTTGTATGGTTTGCACCATTTTGGTGAGGCCCCAAACCTACTACATTAGTAGGTTAAACAACTCTGGATCCACCATGACCATCGATGGAGGGGGTTGAGGTGCCAGTGATGGAGCAGGAGCAGGCGAATTTGGCTCATATCTGGCAGTAGATGCAGTAGACCACTAGGTAGTTATCTTCTTCGGTGGCATTTCTAGAATAAGAGAGATCAAATAGAGATGGATCTTAAAGGATTAAAAGAAGAAGGTAAATAAGGTTGACTGAATACTCCTTTTAGAACAAGGACTCAGTGGACCCTTCCTCTAGTGCCAATCCTGTTGGTGCAAAAATCTATGAAGATGTCAGAGGTAGCTAGAGTCGAGAAGGTGAGGCCACCGTCGGAACCTACAAAATAAAGTCCAAACCGAAGGTGGATGGTTCTGATAGGATCCTCCGATGCTCAAGTTAATTCTCCGACCAACTAGAATGGAGTGATCGAAAAATAAAGAAACAAAGTAATGGGAATGGAAAGAGAGCTTAGAGAGAAACATATATGGACGGTCTCTTTTATAGATGGAGCCTGTAACAAACTGATGGTGATAGCCATAACTATCTAGTAGTGGGCCGTTCAGACCACGTGGAGTTTGTTACGAAGGATGAGTTATCATTTATCATGATTTGCAAGTGGTTGAGATCTATTTGTGGGAGTTTGGATACAACAACTATCGATGGTGAAGAGCTTCCTATCATGATAGTTCTGGAGAAGTTTAGACTTCTCTGAGGTCATCAGCATGTAGATTGGTTTGTACTGAGCTAGGGGTTGAATTTGCGTAGATGATGAGGACCTCTTGGGTAATCATAAGGAGTTTGACTGAAAGAAGAGCGATTGAAGGAGATTGTTTGGAAAGAGTGCGACTGGAGGAGATCATCTAGAAGGAGTGCTACTGGAGGAGATCATCCAAAAGGAGTATGACTGGAGGAGGTCGTCCGAAAGGAGTGCGACTAGAGGAGGTCATCCGAAAGGAGTGCGACTAGAGGAGGTCATTTGGAAGGAGTGTGACTGGAGGAGGTTGTCTAGAAGGAGTGCAGCTAGAGGAGGTTGTCCTAAAGGAGTGCAACTGGATCCTGATCCTGTCATTTATTTTTAGTCAAAAGACAAGGTCAGCGTAATAGTAGTTTTCCTTCACCATTCAAGATCATGTCCCCAGACTTCTATGTGCTTTGGGGAGGTTATACAATACGAACTTGTTGCTAGAAAAATTGATAAATCCGAATGGGAAGGAGGTCGGTGGTCAAGGACTTTGGCTAAGGACTTTGGTGGTGGTCTTTTTACCCCCAACAAGTTGTATCATATACACCTCTTCAATTAGCTCTCCATTTAGAAAAGTTGTCTTCACATCTATCTGCTAAATCTTATAGTCAAGATGGATAGCTATTGCAAGCATAATCTAAATGAATTTGAACATTGTCATAGGAGAGAATGTCTCGTCATAGTTAATACCATAATGTTGACGATACTCCTTAGCAACTAGATGAGCTTTATAGGTCTCCACCTTCCCATCTGTGCCCCTTTTGAAGAAAAAATGTAGGATTCTAGGCATGCATTTTGAAACTTTTTCGAATAAAATTACCGCAAAAAATGCTGGATTAATCAAATTAATCTATGCATGATATGATCTAATCAAAAAAACTCTATACTATGATCGAGATATGTATATATATATAAGAAAAATGAATGCAAAATATCAATAAATTATATTTACTAATATACTCGTGTTTAGATGATACCTAAGCATGGATAGATGATCTCTGAAATTTGAAAATACTGAAAAGAAGCTCGTCACATCGTGATGCAGCCACACTAATCGTTCGGCCTCTACAAATAGTCCACACGAAGCACTTGGTCCCAATTAGCTCCATTGGAGTACTAGTTTCTCGCCGAAACTTTTGATGGCCAATCTTGGTTGATCTCAGTTGACCACCTCCTCTTGATCACACAGATACTTTAGTAGATTAGAAGACATAGATTGGAGGATAACGAATCGATGTGGAAAATCTCATGGAGAACAGGCGTTTACAGCACTCAATCTCACTTTCCGAACCCTAGGCCAAAACCCTTGGGTCTCCCACTCCCTAAACCCTGGAGTCCCCACTCTCAGGATTTTTTTTGACACTCTGATCACACACCTAGCAACACTCACTCCCTTCTTCCTTTTCCTATGAAATAAATTTCATAAAAGGCCTCTCACCCCACACTTAGATCTCATCCAAAATGTGAAAGGAAGAGACAAGCAAATAGAAGATTCTCAAAAGATCCTCTCACCAAAAAATTCTTCTTATGCCTACTCTCACAATTTCTTTTTTTGTGAAAATATGTTTCATAAGCAGAAGGACTCTTCTTCTCTGTGCACATGTCCACACAAAAAAAAACATCTTTAATTTGGCGACAATAGGGAGTAATAGAGAGGCGTGAAGAGATAGGATAGATATGAAATAAGTGGCGTAAGAGTTTCTCTTAAGAATTTTCCCATGCCCATAACTAGCACCCTGACCCACTAGAACTCTTTCTCTAGAAAACTTTCATAGCCTCAAGCATGGCTAGAAAAAATTCCATTTTATTGACGACATTTAGATGGGCAAAGCATGTGGGAGGGGATAAGGATAGGAGGTCGAACTTGTTTCAACATCCCACTTGAAATCAAATTCAAGTGGAACTTCTATCCACTTCCAACACCAAACCCAAATGAGAAACACACGCAAGGACTCTCCTTCTGCAAGCCACACTTAGAAAAAATTCACAAAAGTGTGCAACAAAGCAAGGGGTGTCACGGGAAAAGGATAAGGGAGGGAATTAGAGAGGTTTCAACCATTCACTTGAATTCAAAATTCAAGCAAACCTAATCTCATCCAATGCTTGGACCATGTCAAAGAGAGAAAGAAGTGGGGCATGGAACCTCTTATAGGCATGGGAAAAAACTCATGCAAATTCCAAAATGTGCATGGGAGAGGGCATGGTCAAAGGTCAAGGCACAGGGAGATTCAAATTAAAAAATTTGAACTTGTCCAAATTGGTTTCATTCAAACCTATTTGACCAAACCCAATTAGATTAGGATAAGCCTAACCAATTTAGGCTTAATCTAACTCAATTAAATTGTAATCAAATTAAAAATTAACTAAGTTCAGTTCCTAATCAAATCAGGGTTCTATCTTCCTTAATAATTAGGTCATCTTATAACCTAATCACGTCAAACCCAATGAAATCCAATTCAATCAAATTTAAGCCAATCCTCATTACTCAATCAAATTGAGCTAATCAGTAATCTAATTATCAATTAATCCATCAATAATATTAAAGATCTAGTCCAGTAAGACTCGAGAAGGCAGAGTCCCAATCTATTGGGACACCTGCTCATAAAGTCCCAGTCCGATGGGACTCTAGACTATAGAGTCCCAAACCATTGGGACTCTTGATTAGCCATCAGATCACGTTGGAACTCCTATTGTATGTGACCCCATAGGTTTGATCACTAAGTCGGTAGTATAGAAACTAATTTTTTGTACCAATCGATGTGACCATCTAGCAATGGTACCTAATGTTCGGATAGATCAAATAGTCGCAATGCAACATCCATGAACCTGTGACATATAGTTACCATATAATTCATCCTCTTAACCTTAATTCTCAAAAATGACCTAAGGTTTAACTGCCAACCATAAAAAAATTATTCACATTGTATTTCAAATTTTAATATCTATCATATGGACTACCCTATCCGAGGTTTTGCTAAATTGAAATACAATGATATATTTTCTTCAACACTTAGTGGAGTTAATCCCATCTTGACTCACGTACCGACTAAATAAGTACTTAACCATACCCAAAAATCTTCTATCATTGAATTAAAAATTTAGATAGTTCATTACCAAAGTATACTGAATTGCTCGTAAGTCATCATGATGATCTCAGGTCTAAGAGATACTTATATCCATATCCTACATGAGCAACTCTTGACAACAGAGAGCTCCATAATTGGGTCATGTTCATTGAAATATATCCTTAAACTTCACCTGCATGCTATGCCAGTATTTCCATACTCCTTGGTTAAGAGGACAACTAATCCATATGGCAGACAATGACCTACACTCGATAAATATTATCATCTTTGGTAACGATGTATCATTTGGTCAAGAACAAATTTAGGGACTAAACAATAAACCCTCTTTTATCGATTCTAAATAGTCCTAAGGATTTCATCATAAAAGATTTCATAAAAGAAAGATGCATAAAAGTGACAAAAAGTTAGAATAATAATTTTATTCATTAATATTGGTGCAAAATTTGGTTAATATCGGATCGAGCTAGAGTTGGGGAAGTAGAGGTCATCGCTGGTGACTTGCAAAATAAAATTTCATCTGGAGTCAGGGGTGGTGGCTCTAATAGGACCCTCCGATGATCAAATCAGCTCTTATGGCCAACAAAAATAAAGTCCTTAGAAAATTGAGGAGCAGAGTAACGAGAAGAGGGATTAGAGCTTAGAGGAAATGTATCTGAAGGATTCCTTTTATAGATAAAGCATGTAACAAACTAATAGCGATAGTCGTAACCATCTAGTAGTGGGCTGCTCAGGCCTTGTGGAGTTTGTTATGGAGGATGGTGTCTATTATCGTGACGTGGCCAATAAGTGTGGTATCCATTATCGTGACTTGCCAGTCTGTTGGGATTTAATAGTTGAAGTTCGGATGGGATAGCTATAGGTGGTGAAGAACTTCATTTTATAGTAGTTCGAGAGAGGTTCAGATGTTTTCAAGATCGTCTATTTGTTGACTAATATTTTCTATATTAAGAATTAATGTTGAGGTCCTTCTAGCGATAGAGAGAAGTTTGATTGGAAGGAACCTTTTGGGCAACTGGAAGGAATCCAGAAGGAGTTCATCCTGGAGGAGTTCATCCTGAGGGAGCTCATCCTAGAGGAGTGCAATTGGAGGAGATTGTCTGGAAGAAGGAGATCGTCCGGAAGGAGTGCGATAGGAGGAGATCGTTCAGAAGGAGTGCGATTGTAGGGGATCATTCGTAAG
The DNA here is from genome assembly GCA_006176705.1 of Cocos nucifera. Taxonomy (NCBI): domain Eukaryota; kingdom Viridiplantae; phylum Streptophyta; class Magnoliopsida; order Arecales; family Arecaceae; genus Cocos; species Cocos nucifera. The sequence goes on along the minus strand of QRFJ01006478.1, from coordinate 5,018 downwards.
GAGTGCGATGGGAGGAGATCATCCAGAAGGAGTGTGACTGGAGGAGATCGTCCGAAAGAAGTGCGACTGGAGGAGATCATTCGAAAGGAGTGTAGCTAGAGGAGATCGTCCAGATGGAGTGCGACTGGAGGAGATCGTCCGAGAGGAGTGCAACTAGAGAAGATCATCTAGGAGGAGTGCGACTGGAGAAGATCATCTGGGAGGAGCCAAAAACTTCGATGGGGGTCATTTTACCCCAACACTTATCCCCTACTCTCAAATTTGAATTTCGAATGAAGAAAGTACGAAAAAGCTGTTGCCATCGAAGTTCTTTTATAGTTTTCTACTCCTAGGGGGGATGGAGATTTTGTGTTTTTCTGCAAATTAGCGTTATGGTTTTTAATCTCGAAAGACTTGAATAGGCAGATTTCCTCGAAGAATCGTTCAGCATGGAGCTTCATGTACGGTGCAGTGATTATTTCATCAGGTGGTAGGTACGAGTGGGACACGCAGCAAGCTTTGGTAGACCAAAGAAGTTCCATAATTATGACTTTCTCTATCCTTCGACATTCTATTTAAACCACTTTCCTTCTTCCTCTGCGGCTTCTCATGTGTTTCTTCTCTTTCTCCTTCCTCCATTTCCATCATCCTCGAGTGTCCTACCCTCGCTCTCTTGTAAGTCCTCCGACTGTCAGCACCTTTCTCGATTATTCCTCATCCTCCTAATCTTCTTTTTGAGCATTCTTAGGTTAGTCTCTCATCTCTATCCTTTTGATTTCAGGCTTTCTAGCATTCTTCAGGTTTCATCAAGTTTTGTTCTTCATTTTCGGGTTTCCACTGCTTCATTTCTCTAAGCTTTTCTAGGGATTTTGTTCAATTTGATCAGATCTTAATATCATCCGAGGTCTCTTGGTCTTGTAGTTCTAAGAGTTCGGCTGACTCGAATCACAATAGCCCTAGGACTAGAATGGAAATCAAACCCAGGGCAGCACATTGGCCTGACTTCATTCTAGGGACCATTTCATGCTCCTCGACCATCGAAGACCTATCAATAGTTAGGATCTAGTATCGGGTGCCCGTCGACTACGAGTAGGAACTTCTAGACAAAGTGGTCGAGCTTGTGCTCCCTCTCCAGATTAGTTCTGCTTATATTTGGAGGCCTTTAGTGCTGGATTGAGGCTTCCTCTTTCCATCTTTATCATTGCACTTTTCTGATTTTTTAATATTTCCTTAGCCTCCGTAGTTCCAAACTTCTTTAGGTTTATAATAGGATTCTTTATCCTTTATATAGCTGCCGAAGTCCAACCCACCATTTTGCACTTTCGAACCTTCTTCATCTTTATTTGTCATGCTATTGCAAAGGACTAGTGGTATGTTTTACCTCAGTCCAGCAAGAAGGGGTTGCTCAAGGATGCCCCCTTATTTATCCACAACTTGGAGGAGAAGTTTATTTTTGTTTTCTGCTCGACCTTGAATTTAGGACTTTCACCCTGCGGGTATCTAAGCGATTCAATCCATCGAGCCCTGAGTTTAGAGTAAGAGGATCAAGAGTCGATTAATAAGATCAGAGGTCACCAAACTCCCTTGATCTTCGAGCTAATAAAGGAGCAAATCGTATTCTATCTTGGCCTCAGCCCTTTGAACCTGGCAAGTAAATGGCCGAAGTCGATGGGCTAGTCCTTTTTCTTTCTTTCCTTTTCTGACTGCATTTTTTCTTTATGACAGAGATGGATGCCAAAGCTGTCGAGATACTACCCAAAGGGCTCCAGGCTCGCAAAAAAAAAGGTACCAGGCCAGGTGAGCCAAGCAAGAAAGCAAGGATGGACATCCCTAGCTTTGCGGCGCCTGTCAATGCCGCCTTCACAACTAGGACCACCATGGTTGTTGAGGTCGCCTCAGCCATCGAGGTTGCCCCAACAGCCGAGGCACCCTATGCAGTCGAGGTAGTCGGGTCTTTAGTGCCGCCAAGTCCTTCCGCCAAGGCCCAAATCCCATAGGGTCCATTCCTAGGAGAAAAGGGGGTGGAGCAGAAGAGGGTAATGGGGGCCGTGAGAAAGTCCTAATGCAAGGTTCACCACGATGGGCCAAATAGCTCCAAAGAAGAGTTGGGGGAGAACCCCTTCGATAACCAAGAAATCATCAGAGGTTTGGTTGATGGATTCATCATACCTAAGGTTGTGGATCGGACTGTCGATGCGGATGTCGACAAACGTACCTAAAATTCGCTCAGGTCCTTCCTTGAGGTAATTACTCTTTTTCTTTCCCTCCTTTTTTTTTTGATTGCTTCCTCATCCACATAACTTTCCTCACTGCATTTATGTGTACACATCCTTATAGATGGGCCATCAACTGCTTGGCTATGTCAGATCGCTAGACCGCTCGAAGTCAAAGCTGGCGAGGGTTTGGGAGGGTTGCTAGGTCGAAGTCAAGCTCCTGCTGAAGGAGAAGGATGAGGTTGGATGCTCCTTAAGGGAGAAGTCCCTCAAGGTTGAGGGTCTTGAAGAAATGCTTTGCTAGGAGAAGGAAACATCGATGGAGCTAGAGGCTGCTTTGGCCCTGGAAGAGAAGCGGAGGAAAAAGATTGAGGCCGAGTTAGCCGAGCTGTAGGAATAGATCTTAGGGCAGATCTCAAAAGCAATGGCTCGTGCTATAGAGGAGTTTAAGGTTTTCTCTGAGATGAGGGACCTGAACATTGAGTTCATTCGGGAGGCCTTTCAAAAGGGGTTCAAACTCTATGAGGCTCTGATAGCTAGCAAATTCTCTGAGCTCAACCTCGACTTTTTATATGATGGGCTTCACATTTGGATCAGCAAACCGTATACCTGGAGACCATCCATCTGCTGGTTGTTTTGGTGACTGACGAGTTTGAGTTGATGGTTCTTTATTTGTAGTTGGCTCTTCGGTCTCATTCTTCTGATGTGGCTCCTCCAGCTTTGTACCACTTCTTAGGGTGATAGCATTGACTTGCTCCCTTGGATTTGTCTCCGTATTGCTTGGCAAGGATCCTTGAGGTCTCTCGGAGATTATCTTAGCCATTTGACCTATTTGCATCTCCAAGTTTCGAATTGCTGCTGTTTGGTCCTGCCTAAGTTTGACTTCCAAATTTTTTAAAGTTGCTTCTTGGTTTTGTATGAATTTGACCATTAGCTCTTCCATGTTAGACTTCTTTTCAGGTACTTGGAATCCCGGGGGTGGTTGTTGTGCTGCATTTTGATTGCTCCATGAGAAATTTGGATGCTGTCTCCACCCTTGATTGTATGTGTTGGAGTAGGGATTGTTTTGTTGCGGCCTGAAAAAATTACCAATATAATTAGCTGTTTCAGTTGTTTTAGCAAAAGGATTACCTGTCTGGCAATTATTCGTATCATGTCCTCCTCCACACAGATCACAAGTAATGCTCTGAACATGCATAGCTGTTCCCTTTAAGTTGTTGACTTCGGCTCTGAGGGCTGCAATTTCAGCTAGTAAGGTTGGCACGCAATCTACTCCCTGCACAGCTGCTAGTCTTTTTGGCATCATGCGCTCTGTCTGCCATTGATAGCTATTTGATGCCATCTCATCGATTAGATCGAATGCTTCTTCCTCTGTTTTTCGGTTAATGGTTCCTCCTGCTGCTGCATCAATCATAGAACGATTAGTAGGAGATAAACCATTATAGAAAGTTTGTACCTGAAGCCATACGGGTAGTTGATGATGTGGACATCTCCTCAATAATTCCTTGAAACGTTCCCAAGCCTCATATAGTGTCTCCATGTCCATCTGCATAAAGGAAGTGATATCGTTGCGCATCTTAGCAGTCTTGGAAGGTGGAAAGTACTTGGCTAAAAATTTTTGGGCTAGGACATCCCAAGTTGTGATAGAACCTGCCGGAAGAGAATGAAGCCAATTTTTAGCTTTATCCCGTAAAGAGAAAGGAAATAACCTTAATCTAATAGCATCATCCGACACCCCATTAATTTTAAAAGTATCGCAAAGTTCAAGAAAATTAGAAATATGGGCATTCGGATCATCATGCACGTGTCCACTGAATTGGACAGTTGATTGAATCATCTGGATCATCGCCGGTTTTATTTCAAAGTTGTTTGCTCGTACAGGCGGTCTCCTGATGCTCGAAGCTGCATCGGCTACAGATGGTGTAATATAATCATTTAATGATCGATATACTGGTCGAATAGCTTCATGCTGTCCTTCAGTCGCCATATCCAATCCTAGATTGATGTCGTTAGGATCTTCAGCTGCCATGTTTCTCTCTTGCTGTAATCTTCTAATAGTTCTTTCAATTTCTGGATCTAAAGGTAGTAAGTTACTATGTCCAGTACGTGTCATGCAATGAACAACAATTTTTTTTTTTTTTTAAATAATAAAATTAAAAATAAATTTCTAAAGTAAAGCTAGGATCAAAATTTCAATATTGTTTTAAACTCAATCCCCAGCAACGGCGCCAAAAACTTGATGCGTGCTAATTTATAGCTATGGCAAGTGCACCAGTCGATCAAGTAATAAAGTGAATGAGTAGAGTATCGTCCCTAGAGGATTGGAAAATAAGTACTGAAAAGCTCTTTTCTATGCTTTATTTAGAAGATCGATTTATGAGAATAAAAAAAAATTAAAAAAAATAATTAAAATAATTAATTTTTTTTTTTTATTAAATAGAGAGAGTGTAAATTATTGAGGTTTTAAATTCAAGAGCAATGGATTACTAAGGCAATTGGTTCACCAACTCAATCAATACGATATTCAGGTTTTTAGATTAATTTTATTTTATGTGACGGTGGAGTCTCCTAATTTATTCACTACCCTTTGGTCCAGGCATAGCAAATCTATTAATATTTATTAATTACCCTTTGATCCAAGTGTAATTTAAATAAATATTAATGCATTAGGTTTTGTGAAACCCTCTAATTAAAATACGCTGCGTCCAAAGCGCACTAAAATTCCCGCATGCATATGAATTCTAATTTGATTCATAATACAAGGTATATAATCAAGAAGCATTAACATAGATGTACTTGGTCCATAACAACTATGTTCATTAGATC
>QRFJ01006477.1:0-96355 GCA_006176705.1 Cocos nucifera | reverse complement strand
ACCACTACCATAGGCTTATCTATGGCAGTGGTTATAGAACCACCATGATAGACAGGTCTATGACAGCAGTTATGGAACCACTACCATAGGCTTATCTATGAAAGTGGTTACATAACCGCTGCCGTAGGTCTAATGCAATGGTTGACACATTGCCTACGACAGCGATTGTAAAACTGCTGTCGTAGCTTCTAAATAATTAAAATAATATAAAATTTTTAATTTTTTATATATTTTACCTGATAAATATAGAGATATACAGTATAAAAAAATATTATAAACATAAAAATATTTCTAAAGTGCTAAAATTTTATTATCAAATAAAATTTATTATAATATTTTTTTAAAAAAAATACATCAAAAGTTTTCTAAATCTACATCATCATCATCCCTAGGAGATGGAGCACGAACTGGAGCGGGAGCCGTAGCTGAAGGAGCCAGAGCTAGAGCTGGAGCCGGAGCTGGAGCTAGAATGTGCACCAACATATCCTCAAAGTCCATGAAGGCATCTTCAAAATGTGCGCTGAGTGTCGACACCATGTCTCTCACGATGCCCTCCAGATGAGATGCATGCTTCTTAGCCCGATCTACCCACATCGCAGCATGATTTGCCTGTGCCAACGCCACCTCAAGCTTCTTTCGATTAACGACATTAGAAGTCTATGAAGAGATGCTCGTCTCTGATCAATAACTGGTCGGCATATGTCCGGGCCTGCATCAGATCCTCTCAGAGTGCTCAAGCCCCAAGACTTGAGATAGATGGTCATGGGGGACAAAGGTATCTGAGCCCTCTCGAGCGAGCGCATCTAACTGATCTTGTAAATGTAAATGCAAATAAAATTTTATAAGAAATGCTATAATACTAATCATATATACTAATATATTTAATACTTACAAAAATTCTTCCGATCGCGATGTTCATTGGTTTACCCTTCTAATCCATATAGCTGGATTGGAAGATCTCGCTATGGCTGAGCATCACTTCATCTCTTATTAGCTATAATAATGGATCAGTTTATTAGAAATATGAAAAAAATATTAATTTAATTTATCTAGTAAGATTTAGAATTCATTACATCTCTATGCACATGACTGGCCATAGACTCACGGTCGAGAGTATTCGTATACTCCTGTGCTACCTAGTTCTCCTGATTCTGATGGAAGTTATCCTAACAAGTATTCAAATAAATAATAAATATTTAAAAAATATTTAAATATAATTTTAAGTATATTAAAAAATTTAAAAGTTAATAATTTTATCTTGAACTCCTGGCTCCTCCAATGTGTAACTATCCTCTCCCACTGACTCAGAGGACAGTCCTATATCCAAGGAACAAGTTTCTCTGGAGTGTCTCATCGGTGCTCGAGCCATCTTCTGTGGAGCTTGACCTTATAGCCTCGGTATAACTCTTCGATCTTCTTCAGTGGGGTATCTCGAGCCCTCTCATGATCAGAAAAGTTGTACCTCCTCTGCATAAAGTTTTCGAAAGTCAGTTACAAAATTATTTTAATCAAACATAGTGTAAACATGTAAAATATATAAATATAATTAAGATACACTTATCCATATCTCCTTCCATACCCGGTCCCTGATAGTATCATCCATTAATCATCAGTCTCTAGGCTCTACGAAAATAATGTCTGACCGCCTCACAAGCACTCTAAAAAAGGAATGCATCTCCTGCGCAGTCTTCCTTACTAGCCTTCCCTTCGGATCATACTGCACCATCATCTGATGCTGATGGTTTCACACATGCACAATACATGTGGGACTGTAAAATATCCTACTGGATGATGCATCTATAATAAAAATACATTATGCAAATATATATGTATACAAATACTATATAAAAAATAAATAATAATATAATAAAAATATACACTCAGATGTTGGTGGAGTAGCATGTGTCCAAGATGTGGGTGACGGTAGAGGCTCATAGGCCAATGGAGTATGACATGCTGTTGGTGGAGGTCCTTGAGCAGCCGATGTGGAGGTGGATGGAGTATGCTCTGACTGCTCAGATGCTGAACTCCGCATAACCCGTCGAGAGGCAGGGGTGAAAGCTAGATGGCATTTCGATGCTATCATGATCTGCAACGTTAATAAACATTAACCAATATAACATATTGAATAATAATCAAAGATATGCTATGTACCATCCGCACAATTACATATAAATATACGTATGCCAAAGATTAGCCTATGTACATTGAAAACTGCTGCTATAAACAAGCCTATGGCAGTGGTTTGAAAATCAATAAATAAGCCTATGGTAGTGGTTTGAAAATCGCTGCCATAGACAAGCCTATGGCAGCGGTTTGAAAATCGCTGCAATAGACGTCTATGGCAGCAATTTTTATAATCATTACCATAGACCTACGGTAATAGCTGCAGTGGCAAAACCACTGTCATATCCTATAGTAGTGGTTTTTGGGGCTACGGTAGCAGTTACAAACCACTGTCGTAGCTCGATTCTGTAGTAGTATCTTGGGAGTTCATTCAGGGCTAAAATAGCTAACTTGGAAAAAAGGTTGGCTCTGATATTTTTCGTCCCAAGGATTTACTGAATATCAAAGCTGTTGAAGGTTGAGATCAAGCTTTTTACTTTTTTCAAGTACTTTTTTATGCTTTCCTTTCGAGCTTCATAATTGTTACTAATCTACCCTATGACCAATTGAGAGTCACTGTAAACCTTCAGATGTTCTACTTTCAGTTCTCTAGCTATTTTCAATCCTACAATCAGAGCTTCATACTCTACTCCATTATTAGTGGCGGAGAAGTCAAAGTGTAATGAATACTTCACTACAACTTCTTTTGGATTGACAAGGATCAAGCCCCCGCCTGCCCCAGAAGCATTAGATGAACCATCCACATATAGTACCCAAAAATTTTTAGAAAAATCAATCTTTGATAAATACCATAAATTCATCGATAAAAGTATTAATTTATTAATTAATTCATATTAATATTTAAGAATTAATTATTAATTTATATATATTTTAAGAAATTAATATTTTTATTAATTAAAAAATTAATTTAAAAAAAATAATTAATAGAAAGAGCTTTTTTTTATCATAAGAAAATAAGTTTTGAAGAAAATAAAGCTAAAACGGAGAAGATATGAATTTTTAAAGAAATAAAATAAATAAAAATTAAATAAAAAAAAATGGCTCAGCCAGCTCAAGTTAGTGTGCTAAGCCAGCCACGTTAACTGACTCAGCCGTGGAAGCCATCAGTCGATCTACAATCCAGACGTGGACCGCCAGCTCAGCAAAATTCGGCGAATCATGGAGCGACACGTGGTGGACCTAGAGCTTTAAGGGTTCATGAAAAATCCATCATGGTCTACAGGATAAAAAGATAATTTTGCATCAAAGCAGCGAGCACTGATTGATTACGGTGTACAGTGCAGTCGGTCCATACGGTCCATGGCAATAGTAAAGGCATGATCGAACGGATCTGGTTGATTGCGGTCAAGATTGGACGGTGATAGTTATTTTCAAATTTGATTCGAATTCCATTAGCTATCTCGCATGATCCGATGGCCAAAAAACCAGCCAATGAAGATCCAACGATTCAGAAAGCTTCCGACGGTGATTAGGACTCCCAATGCATGATTAGCGGCCAGATTTCATCCAGAGCAGTAGAATTCATCCAAGACTCCTTTTAATCTGATTTTCACTTAGATTTCCCCATATTTTGATTATCAAAGAGCTCCTTAGTCCCACATTGCTCAGAAGAAAACTCTCCAGTCCTCCTAGCTCTATAAAAAGGACCCTAGACCTCTAGAAATCAACAGATCTGATTAAGGTGAAGCTTTAGTATAGGAAAAAGCCAGACTATGGGTTAATGGCTCTTTCAAAGCAACAGGTGCCGAGAAGAAGAGCTAGGCTTCTATACCATCCTTCTATCAATGTCGATCCAAGATCAGAGATCAGGGTATTTTATTTTATTTTTTTTTCTTTTTAAATTTTATGTATTTAAATTCTAAAATTTTAATTAATAAAAATTTTATTTTTTTTATACTTTAATTTCATGCTCATTACTTTTATTGTAATTTAATTTTTATACTTTAATTATTACTTTTTATTTTATTATAAATAGATGCTAAGATCTAACTAGTAGATCTTAGTATCAAATTTAAATTTCTGCACTCTTTAATTTTCATTTTTGACTTCATTTTTTATTTCAAAACTCAAATCCTTTTCTTTTTCTTTTCAAAAATCAAAGATTTTAAATCTAAAATACTACCTTCCCTGTGAATTCGATCCGACTCACTACTATCTACATAGTTTTAATTATTTTAAGAAGTTGGATTAAATTGATAAACATGGTGTCTTAATGACAACATCGCATTCCTATCAAATTTTTGGCACCGTTGCCAGAGAAGGAATAGATGCCATTTTTTTTAATTTTTTTAATTTTTTATAAATTAATTATAAATTTTTTTAAATATTGCTTACATACTTTTTATTTATCTATTTTGTAAAAAAAATAGGAAAAGAAAGAAAGCATCTACTTTTGGTGAGATCAATCATAACCCTAGTCTTCTTTCCTTTTTATTTATTTTATTTATTTATTTATTTTATTTTTAAATTAATTAAGAAAACCATTTAAATCTAATTCAAAACTTCATGATAAGATTAGAAATCTTAATTGTTTAGAGTATGCATCATATTAGTTTTATTTTTATTTTTGGTGATTGCTGGAGACAAGGTAAGCCTTTCAGAATTCAATTAGTTGCATGCATCTAGTTTAAATTGCATAGAATCCTTTGATTGAAAATTTTATATGCATATTCATCTTTAAATCAAATTAAGGGCACAACCCAATTAATCAAGATAAGGTGAGAATTTGATCACCCTTCCTTGGCCCACAAATAACCAACCAGCATCCTGTATTGACCTAAGCCTTTAATTTTAAAATTAATTAGACATCAGCACTAGGAGCTCGAGCTTAATAGAACAAGAAATCCTAAGAGTTAAATCAGATTAGGATTAATCAATTTAATTGGTGTCTAGAAAAGTGGTTCAGGGACGACTGGGTCCGAAGAAAGGTGGTTACTTAATTGGTTTCATTCGCTTACCTAGCCAAGCACAATTGGTGTCTAAGGCAAGCAACAGAGGGACTCCCATCGATTTTACACTTACCTAGCCAGTTGATTGGCTAATCCTACACTTAGAGTGCTCGAAGGCTAACCTTAACAGTTAGGAGCTATCTAGGTCTAGGCTGATCTTAGGTTAGGATTAATTTGTTTGAAACTTGTTTGAAAATAAAAATTTTTACTCTAGGTATTTTCAATCTCTATTGCCCTGACATAAGGTTGCCCTGGCATAATGGAAAGTTATGTTGCATGGTTGTCCTAGGGTATGAAAATGTTGAATTAACTTAGAACTTAAAAAAGAGAGTTTAAAAAAATAAAATAAAATAAAATAAAAAAAGATTAAGGACATTGAGAATATAGTGAATTCTCCAACATCCGTGTGGAGAAGAATTTTAGGTCGACCAATCAAAATGGATTTAGTTCCTATTTCAGATCCTACGACCTCAACATCCACAATGGATTTAGCAAATCAGCCTCAACCTCAAACCCTTAAGGACTTATGTTATAGGGTTGGTTCCGTCCAACCCTCTTATATCAAGTTGCCCCAACCCACAGTAAATAATTTTTAAATTAAACCTCAAATCATTAACATGCTTTCAAAATTCATGGGAATAGAGGATGCATATATATTCATTAGGAAATTTGAAGAGGTTTGTGTAACCATGAAACTACAACAATTATCAAAGGACGAAATCAAACTAAGATTAATCAATTTTGCCCTTAAGGATAATACCAAAAAATGGCTTTATAGTCTTCCAAATCAATCTATCACGACCTAGGAGGGCTTTGTGAGAATATTCTTAAAAAAAAAATTTTTCATCACAAAATAGCTAGAATTAGAAATGAAATAAATCAATTCTATCAACTAGCTAGTGAATCATTTTGGAAATACTTCGATCAATTCAAGAATCTCTTGACCCAATGCCCACACCATGGAATAAAAATTTGGAGGCTATGCCAAATAATTTATGAAGTGTTAGATTCAAATTTTCAAATAATGCTAGAGTCCATGTGCCAGAGATAATTTATGTACAAAGAACCAAATGAAGTCTGACAATTTTTAGAAGACCTAGTTAAAAAAAGTTTACAATGAAAAATAACTAGGAAACCAAAAAAATCCACACCTTCAAGAGGTGGAATATACCAAATTCAAACCTTCCTAGCTGCAGAAGTCAAAATTGCAACTTTAACATGTAGGTTAGAGGCCTTAGAACTTCAAAGACCAGCCAGTGTGAACCAAGTGTCTCCACCCATGTGCAACGGGTGCAATGCACCAAACCATGTCCTTGAGAAATATCCCCTCTCAATGAACCAATTAGATAATGGATGTGCACAAGTGAATGCCACATATCAGAGACTGTTAAATAATCCCTATGCACCCACTTACAATCTAGGTTAGAGGAATCATCCAATTTTTTTATGGTCACAAAACCCAAATGTAGGTGGTCCAAGTTTCAATCAGCAGAATCCAAGACCTAATCCTGTGGTAAACACCCTGCCACCACCAGACTTTAATATTAATGAAAAGAAACTTAGTTCTTTAGAGAAAAGCCTGGAAACCCTAGCCAAATCTAATGCTGACACCAATGCTACCTTAAGCAATTTCATGCAAACTATGGGCCAAATTCTGAATTCAAATTCTCAGGCCATAGCCCACTTGAAAATGCAAGTGGGTCAGCTAGCATCCACTATAAGTGAACGTGAACGAGGTAGGCTACCTAGCCAACCTGAACCCAACCTTAGGAATCAAAATGGTAGACCATTCCAAAGAAACCAGGTTAATCAAGTTAATGCTATTCATTCCTTAAGATTAGAAAAATAAGTAGATAATAAGGTAAATACACCTAACACTAGTACTGAGTCTGTTGAGCCATCCAATGAACAATCTACCTTACAAACTCAAGCTCCTGAAACTGATAGTGCATCAAACCAGATGCCCACAATCTCTAGAGCTCCTTTCCTGAATCAATTAAGGTCTAATAAATAATCAGAACATTTAGACAAAATATTAGAAGTATTTAAACAAGTTCAAGTAAATATTCCTCTACTAGACATGATCCAACAAGTTCTGACTTATACCAAATTCTTAAAAAATCTTTGCACCAAGAAAAAGATGACTAACGTACCAAAGAGAGCTTTCTTAGCAGTAAGTATGAGTTCATATTTGTTAAGTCATATGCCTATAAAGTACAGGGACCCAGGGTCTCCAACAATTTCATGTGTCATAGAAGAAATCCACATTAAGAAGGCATTACTTGATTTAGGGGCTAGTATAAATATTTTGCCCTATTCAGTTTATGAGCAATTAGGATTGGAAAACCTTCAACCAACAGAGATCACATTACAATTAGCAAACCAATCTTTTAGGATCCTCAAGGAAATGGTAGAAGATGTTTTGATTAAGGTTGGAAATTTTATCTTTCCAATTGATTTTGTCATTTTGGAGATTGAGCCAATATCAAATCCTAAGGATCAAATTCTAGTGATTTTAGGAAGACCATTCCTAGCTACTGCTAATGCTAAAATCAATTGTCGGAATGGACTTATGAAACTATCTTTTGGAAATATGACTATCGAGCTGAATATTTTCAATTTGGAACAGAAATCTACTAAGCATGCTAATATAAGTGTAATCTAAGATGAAATTTATGAACCCATAGACATTAGTGATGAGGAAGTCGATCTTGAATCTAGTATCTGGCCAACTTATGAATATAAGAACCTAGATAAAATACTTGGAGATAATAAAAATGATCAAAGATGGAAACCTCCCATTGAATCACTCATAGAAATGACTAAACCATCACCTAAGTCATCAAAAGAAGAGGCACCCAAAGTAGAGTTGAAACCTCTCCCTGAGCACCTCAAGTATGTATATTTAGATCCAGAGAAAAACTTGCCTGTAATTATTGCATCAGACCTGAATCCTAACCAAGAGGAGGAATTATTAACGATCTTAAGAGAAAACTGAAAAGCAATAGGCTGGATCATGACAGACATTAAAGGAATAAGCCCTTCCATAATTCAACATAGGATACACTTAGAGGAACTGGTTAGTACTGAGACTAACCACATAGAAGAACCCGAGCCAAGAATTAGTACTGATGCTAGTTCCAGTTTAAATGAGATAGGAAAAGGAGAAAAGAGAATAGATAATTTATCCAAGACTTATAAACCTAATGTTCTATTCCCTTCAATCCTAGAAGCTGGTTCTTCTTACAAAAATCAAGAGGCATATAATGAAGTATTAATGAAGTTGTTTAAGCAAGATCATATTAATTTACCTCCAAAATTAAAATCATCTTTTATCACCATTCCAGCACCCATTGAATCAAACTTAACTCCTAATACAAAAACTCCATTCATGAGCATTTTAGAAGAACAAATAGAAAAAATTCTTAATAAACATGGGTCTAAGAATGGGATCATAAATTATGTCCCTAAAATTAACAATGATTATATCAATAATGGAATTATAAATCAACTTTCTGAGATTGGCAATCCAAAATTATTAGAATTTGTCAATCCAATATTTGACATAGGATAGTTAAACTGCATTATGTCTGGCTAAAGATGGTAAACTTAGCACTTGTTGGGAGGCAACCCAATATTTAGTTTTCTTTAGTTTAATTTACCTTTTCAATTGATTTTTTTTAGGATAATTTGAATAAGTTGGAGGGAGAGCCCAAATTTTCAAAGACATGTGCTGGACCAAAAACTATAGTCAGGTGTATTCTTTCATGTTCTTTATTACACTCTTTATTTTTTCTTCTCCATTAAGGACAATGTCGATTAAGTTGGAGGAAAGAAAAATAAAAATTTTAAAATTTTAAGTTCTTGAAAAAGTTAGTATTTAGTATTTAGACATCTGATTATGCTTAAGAATTGAATTAAACTAAGCATTTTTAAAAGAAAATTGATACATAGATCAGAAAATCTATGAGATATTGAGAAATCAAGTATTAAGAAAATTCAATAAAGAGTTAAGTCTAGAACATAAAATATTTTTCCCTAGAGCATTTCTAATTACTTCACTAGCATCAAAGAAAAGTCTACTTTTTATAGGCTTGTGTAGGATAACTATACATTTCTTCATATAAAAAATTTATTTTAATCAAATAGTTTTCAAGTACTTCTCACTGAGTAACCGGGCCTCTTTACCTAAGCAAGCATTGAGTTTCGCATCAAAAAATGAGAAGGGCAAAGAAGCTTGTTGTAAAGCTAGTCTTAACTCATAGCCTGTTTGATTTGAGCTAGTAAGCCCGAGGGGTATTCTATACCTAGTGCCCTAAAGCCAATTGGTTTGGGAGTCATTGGTCCAAGACTCGCTATATGGATCAAATAGAAAGCTTAAGGGATTAAGACACTCAATAATGGTATAATGTTAAAAAAATAATAATAATATTGGTCTCCTACCGAGTAATCGGATCCCGTTGTCTAAGTAAGCAATGATATTCACATAAAAAAGTGGACAATGTAAAAATAAAAATCAATAATTGAAGGATGGAAGTAGCAATACACTTGTCTATATGAAAGTTTAGATAAATCAAAGATAAAGATGGGATAATTTAGAAAAAAATTTTAAAAATTTAATATTTTTTATTTAATTTTTTTATTAATAAGTATTAATACCTCAATGATATGTCTCACTTAAGCTCTACTGAATATCAATAGCCATTTTTAAAACTATTTAGTTAAAATTCGAAACTCTAAAGTTAAAAGGTATTTAAAACTAAATTCTTTCTTTACTCAAAGACGAGCAAAGCTTAAGTTGGAGGATGTGATAAGTACCATAAATTCATCAATAAAAGTATTAATTTATTAATTAATTTATATTAATTTTTAAAAATTAATATTTAATTTATATATAACTTTTAAGAAATTAATATTTTTATTAATTAAAAAATTAATTAAAAATAATAAAAATAAAAAAAATAAAATTTTATAATCAATAGAAGGAGCTCATTTTTTTGATCATAACAAAATAAGTTTCGAGCAAAATGGAGAAGATATGAATTTTTAAAAAAATAAAATAAATAAAAATTAAATAAAAAAAAGAAAAATGGCTCAGCCAGCTCAAGCCAATGGACCAAGCCAACCACGGTAGCCGACTCAGCCATGGAAACCATCAGCTGGTCCACGATCCAGGCGTGGACCGCCAGCTCAGTAGAATCCGACGAATCATGGAGCGACACGTGGTGGACCTAGATCCTTAAGGGTACATAAAAAATCCATCACGGTCTATAGGGTAAAAAGGTAATTTTGCATCAAAGCAGTGAGCGCTGATTGATTATGGTGTGTGGTGCAGTCGGTCCATGTGGTCCATGGCAACAGTAAAGGCACGATCGGATGGATCTAGTTGATTGCAGTCAAGATCGGATGGCGGTGGTTATTTTCAGATTTGATTCGAATTCCATCAGCTATCTAACGTGATCAGATGGCCAAAAAACCAGTCGGTGAAGATTCAATGGTCCAGAAAGCTTCAAGTGATGATCAGGACTCTCAATGTACGATTAGTAGCCAGATTTCATCCAAAGCAGTAGAATTCATCCAGAACTTTTTTTAATCTAATTTTCACTCAGATTTCTCCATATTTTGATGATCAAATAGCTCCTTAGTCTCACATTGCCTAGAAGAAAACTCTCCAGTCCTCCTAGCTCTATAAAAAGGACCTCAGGCCTTTAGAAATCAATAGATCTGATCAAGATGAAGCTTTGGTACAGAGGAAGCCAGGCTATGGGTTAATGGCTGCTTCAAAGCAATAGGTGCTAAGAAGAAGAGCGGGGCTTCTATACCATCCTTCTACCAATGCCGATCCAAGATCAAAGATCAGGCTATTTTATTTTATTTTCTTTCTTTTTAAATTTTATGTATTTAAATTCTAAAATTTTAATTAATAAAAATTTTATCTTTTTTATACTTTAATTTTATGCTCTTTGTTTTTATTGTAATTTAATTTTTGCACTTTAATTATTGCTTTTTATTTTATTGCAAATAGATGCTAAGATCTAACTAGTAGATCTTAGTACCAAATTTAAATTTCTACACCTTTTAATTTTCATTTTTGACTTTACTTTTGATTCCAAAACTCATATCCTTTTCTTTTTCTTTTCAAAAATCAATGATTTTAAATCTAAAACACTATCTTTTCTGTGGATTCGACCCTACTCACTGCTATCTACATATTTTTAGTTATTTTAAGAAGTTTAATTAAACTGATAAATATAGTGTTTTAATGACAACATCGCATTCCTATCAGTCTTCTCTTTAGGGGAGCTAGGGGCAAAAACTTCTTGGTTCTCTAGTTTAGTTTCTTCTAGAATGATGTATTCCACTATAAAATCGATCAGTATTTGATCTTTGATAGATGGCCGAGGTTGAAAATGAATGTCAAATTTAGTCAACTCAATCATCCATTTTGCCACTCTACCAGAGATATAGGATCGATGAAGGATTGCCTTGATGGGTTGATCAGTGAGGAGAGTAATTATGTGCCCCTGAAAATAAGGCTGAAGCTTCTTGACTATAATCAACAAGGCATAGGTTAATTTTTTCAATTTGGTATATCTTATTTCTGCATCACTCAAGACTTTGCTTATATAGTAGATCGGCTTTTGGACTTTAGCTTCTTTCCTAACCAGTACAGCTCCAATAGCTATGGGGGATACGGCAAGGTACAAGAATAGCTCTTCTCCATGTTCAAATTTGGCAAGTAGTAGGGGTGAACTGAGATAACTCTTCAATTCTTCAAGGGTCCGTTGATACTCAGGATTCCAGCTGAAGTTCTTGGGCTGCTTGAGTACTTGGAAGAAGGGGATGCAATGCTCCCGAAGTGGTTTAGGGCTGCCATCTTGCCTGTGAGGCGTTGAACATCTTTTATTATTTTTGAGGCAGTCATTTCTAGATGGCTATGATCTTCTTTGGGTTAGCCTCAATGCCGCAGCTCAATACCATGAACCTTAAGAACTTTTCCGAGGTTACTCCAAACATGCATTTTGTAGGGTTCAGCATCATTTTGTACTTTTGAAGGGTGCTGAATGTCTCTTCAAGGTCTGCAATGTGATTTGGTAAAGATCGGCTTTTAACCAGCATATCATCCACATAGACCTCCTTATTGCGGCCGATCTGCTCCTTGAAGATCTTATTCACCAGGCGCTGATAAGTTGCTCCTGCATTTTTAAGTCCAAAGGGTATAACTCTGTAACAATAAAGATCATGGTTAATTATAAAAGTAGTCTTCTCCTCATCCTGTGGTGCCATCAAAATTTGATTGTATTCGAAGAATGCATCCATGAAGGTGAGGAGTTCATGTCCCGAAGTTGCATCCACTAGTTGGTCAATTCTGGACAGAGGGTCGCTATCTTTTGGGTAGACTTTTTTTAATGTATAAAGTCTATACACATCCTCCATTTGTCATTTGCTTTTTTAACTAAAACAACATTGGCAATCCAGTCCGGATAAAGCACTTCTTGAATGAATCCCATCTTAAGAAGCTTGTTGACCTCGTCCATTATGGCCTTCTACCTTTTTGGTGCAAAACTGTATTTTTTCTATTTTACTGACTATCGATTAAGATCCACTCCCAGGCGATGTTTCATGACCTCTGCATCAATCTCGAACATGTCGGCAGGCACCCAAGTGAAGACATCGACATTCCTTTGCAAGAATGTGATGAGCCACTTTCTGACTTCTTCTTTCAAATTCGAGTCGATCTTCACAGTATATTCTTCATTCCCATCATTCAAAGGGATTTCTTCAAGATCGTCAATGGGTTCTCCCCTTTCCTTAGATAAATCATCACGGGCATTGAGCCCATCCATCGGATAAGGATTTGCTTGTTTTCCCCCCTGTAGGATAATGCTATAGCAATGCTAAGCTAATGCCCGATCTCCTCTAACCTTCCTGACTCCATACTTTGTTGGAAACTTCATCTTCAAGTAGTAAGTTGAAACCACAGCTTGAAGTGCATTTAAATCAGATTGGCTAAGGATCGCATTATAGGCAGAAGGAACTTTGACTACTAAAAAATTAACTTGTGCCTTAGATTGCTTTGGATATCGGCCACCTACCATAGGCAATGTTATTATTCCTTCCATTAGCACTATATTGCCCATGAATCCTACTAACGAAGAGTTCATCGGATCCATCCTATCATCAGATATAGACATTTTGGAGAAACAATCATAAAATATGATATCAGTAGATTTTTCATTATCAATTAAAATATGGTGTACATCATAATCAGTAATATTTAAAATAACTACAACTGCATCATTATGCAGAAGCTAAACTCTTTGGACATCTTCTTTAGTGAAAGTGATGGATTCTTCAGTCCACTATTTCTTTATTGGCTTTGTTGACCTACTGGCCTCTCCTTACTGATGTTCCCTAGTGATAGTATTGATGACCCTAAGGGAGGCCGATCTCCTCGTGGCTCATCCCATCGAGATGATTTAGGTTGTAGGGAAGCTCTTAGATGATCTTTCCTCCTCTTTGGCCGATGCCTGATAAATCGGTCCAGCTGACCTCTTCTACTCAGTGTCATAATCTCGTTCTAAAGCTGGATGCACTCTTTAGTATCGTGACTATGGTCATGATGGTAGAGGCAGTACTTGTTGGGGTTGCGCTTGGTCAGATGAGTCTGCATCCTCTCCAGTCCTAGTAGCTACTTCATTAGCATCAGAGTTTTTGAGGTATTCAAGTGAGCATAATTGTTGAATCTTCTGGGAGGGAAGTTCCACCAGATCCTCGGATCTAGACTTTCCTATCGACGAGCTCGAGGAGGAGTTCAGGCTCGTCTATGCTCGAAAGGAGTTCATGAGCATGATCCAGCTTCACTTGGCTTTCTATCAGATGTGGGCTTGCTAGATTCACCCACTTACTGCTCTTTTGTGGTCTCTTCATTCTTCAATTTGAAGGGCTCCTCTGTCTGGGCATAACCTTCAACCTAGGCCAACATATCAATAAAATTTCTGAGATACTTTCTTTTTAGGAAGGATAGAAGATCATTCTTTTGAAGACCATCCTTCAGTGCGGCCATGACTATAGACTAGTCCAAGTTTTGAACCTCCAGCATAGCAATATTAAAGCAACTGACGTAAGCTCGAATAGACTCTCCCTCTTTCTGCTTTATATTGATGAGAAAGTTCAAACCTTATCTTGGACGTCGATTGCTTATGAAATGAGCCACAAACTGATGGCTCATTAGGTCAAAAGAAAAGATTGTACTCGGCTTAAGGCTCGAGTACCAATTTCTTGCTGCCTCCTTTAAGATAGATGGAAAGACTACGCATAGGATGGCATTCGGTGCACCATAGAGCAGCATCATCATTCAAAAGGCCTATAGATGGTCGACCGAATTAGAAGTTTCATCATAACTCTTGAACTGGAGGAGCTTGAAGTTCGACGGGATGGGCTCTTACATGATATTAGTAGAAAAAGGGGGATCAGTATAGATATCGTCATGGTGGACTAGGGCGGCATGACAGAGCTTCTCAATCCATCGATTCATATCCTGAAGCTTCTAATCGAGAGCATTATCTCGATCATGAATCTTAAAGGGCCACTGATTGTAGATGGAGAAAGTCTCTTCTGGAGATGAATCATGATCGAAGCAGGGGCTCCCTACCCTCTGCTTCCCCTTCCTAGGGGTAATGGGTCTGCTGGCCCAAGTTGTCATTCTTGATGTCGATTCTTAAAGCTCTAGGTAGGGGTTCTCTGGCTGGGCTGCCATCGAGGGTTGCCACATGGTCTGCACCATTTCAGTGAGGACTCGAACCTACTACATTAGCAGGTTGAATTGCTTTAAATCCACCAGGGCCGTCGATTGAGGGGGTTGAGATGCTGCTGATGGAGTAGGAATGGGTAGATCCAGCTCAGATCTGATGGCAGATGTAGTAGATCGTCGAGTGGTTGTCTTCTTTGAAGGCATCTCTAAAATAAAAGAGATCAAACAGAGATGGATATTGAAGGATCGAAAGAAGAAGGTGAATAAGATCGACTGAACATTCTTTTTAGAACAAGGGCTCAGTGTTCTTTCCTCTAGTGCCAATTCTATTGGTGCAAAAATCCATGAGGACGTTGGAGATAGCTGGAGTCAAGAAGATAAGGCCACCAATGGGACCTACAAAATAAAGTTCAAACTGAAGGTGGGTGGCTCTGGCAGGACCCTCCGATGCTCAAGTTAATTCTTCGGCCAATTAGAATGGAGTGCTCAAAAAATAAAAAAATAGAGTGATGGAAAGGAGAAGAGAGCTAGATGAAACGTATCTTGAGGGTCCCTTTTATAAGTAGAGCATGTAACGAACTGATAGCAACAGCCATAACCATCTAGTAGTGGGTTGCTCAGGCCACGTGAAGTTTGTTATAGAAGATGAGTTGTCATTTATCATGATTTGTAAGTAGTGTAGATCTCCTTGCTGAAGTTTGGATGTAGATTGGAGACTTCGGTGTACGTAGCAAACTTAGGATCAGCCAAGATCCATTGGGGGCAACATCTAATTGCTTTAAGAGGTTCGGAAGCTTTCTGAGTTACACATAAGTGGGTGCCCCCTAAGTTGAGATCTGAAACTTTTGTGCTCCCTCCCTTATGGAGCGGTCGCTATGTATCAGCGACTTGATGAGGTTCCTTTGGATGGTTCCCACCGACAGGCATGGCAGGGATTAAGTAGGTCCACGACTGGAGCATGGCTGGAGAAGTTCTTCTAAAGGAAAGGTGACCAGAGGAATTCATTTGGAAGGAGCAAGATTGGAGGAGTTCGATCATAGGGAGCACGATTGTAGGAGTTCATTCGAAGGAAGCATGATTATAGGAGTTTGTTTGAAAGGAGCACGACTGGAGGAGTTTGACTAGAGGGAGCACGACTGGAGGAGTTCATCTAAAAGGAGCGTGACTAGATGAGTTTGTCTGGAAGGAGCATGACTAAAAATGTTTGATCGAAGGAAGTGCGACTAGAAAAGTTCATCTGGAAGGAGTGTGACTGAAGGAATTCATCTAGGAGCGTAACTAAAGGAGTTCGACCAGAGAAAGTACGATTGGAGGAGTTCATTCGAAAGGAGCAGGACTAGAAAAATTCATTTGAAAGGAGCGCGACTAGAGAAATTCATCTCGAAGGAGCGTGACTGGAGGAGTTCGACTATCTTCCAAGCTTGCTGCCAATCAAGGTTGGGAGAGCTGAACTTGGGCCCTGCTACTCATCTCAAGTCGAGAGGTAAGGCTAGTTAAACAGCAGTTTCCTCTTACTATTTGAGATCGAGCCACCAAACTTTCATATGTCATTGAAAGTTTCTGCAGTACGAACTCGTTACCAAGAATATCGATAAATCCTAATAGGAAGGAGGTTGGCGGTCAAAGACTTCGGCCAAGGCCTTCGGTGGGGGTCTTTTTACCCCCAACAAGAAAATACCCAAATATTTCTTGAAAAATCATTAATAAAAGTTAACAAATACTAAGAATCACCTTTACACTAAACAAGTGCAAGACCCCAAAGATCAAAATAGATATAATCTAATATGCCCTTTGTTCTATGGATGGCTAAGATGAACTTGACTCTAGACTATTTTCCACAGACACAATACTCACAAAAGTCAAGCTTCTCAATATTTTGATCACATAACAAATCTCATTTGCTTAAAATAGATGTGCCAAAATACTATTCGAGTCTAGATTTGATAAGAAATCTAATGTAGCATCAACAATTGTGCTACTCTAAAGCAAATAGAGGCCATGAGACAATCTATCTTTGAGTATAATAAGAGCATTGTTTGAAATCTTTAAAACTTCACTTCTATCAAAATACTTAAAATCATATGAATCAAAAGTACTCAGAAAAATAAGGTTCTTCCTTAAAAGTACTCATGTCTTCCATAGAAAGAATATCCTAACCATATAGCATAGTATTAATAAAATGCTCAAATGAGGGAGGTAATGAACATCGCAGAATAAGAAAGTATCCTCATCATCAATTTTTATATTAATATTTTTTTTAAATTAAGAATATTTTTATTGAATTCATCAAGTTGGTCTTTAGAAGGCATACCTTCTTTTGTCCGAAGAGCGTACAGCAGCTACTTCAAATAGAGCCGATTTATTAGACTTAGTTATAGATGCTCTCTAGCTTAAGCCACAACACTGCAACAAATGGCTCATCCATAACCTTTTGCAAAATCTTGTCTGTCAGACAACTAAATCACACTATATGGGTGCTCTAGGAGATTGTTGCCTAGAGATACAATCCAAGAAGAGGAGTGAATTAGGTTTTAAAAAATTTCTTACAAACTATGAATAATTGTGTATTAATTATGCAAAAATTAAGTATATGCAATAGAAGCAGTAATTGCTAAGTAGAAACTAAGTTAGCTGATGCAAGAGAAGAGAACACATACACAAACAATCAATTTATAGTAGTTCAATGTCAGTCCAATATCTACATCCACTTTACAAGTAATCCAATTGAGAATTTCACTATAATCACCAAGATTACAGCAAGATTATTTTCTCAGGTTTACAATCTTAACTCAATTGGTTTTGCAGGATTAGCAACCACAACCTAATGCTAAGCCAATGCTAGGCTTGTACAAATCTAATTCAAGACTTGGATAAGTCTATCCCCCAAATTTCAATCCCAATTGAAACTAGTTACAAAAAATTCAGAATATGAAAGTTTAAATAGAAACTAACTCCTTTGATGAGCAAATGGAAGTCATTGAAGCACAAATTTGATGGATTGAATCCCTCTAGAATTGAAAGCTTTGTTCTTGAATTGATGGAGCACTTGATTGTATAGAAGAAATTGAAGTTGAGACTCAAAAATCTCTTGAAAGCTCTCTTGAATGCTCTTTTGAAAGTTTTGAATGAATGTATTAAATATCTTTCTTGTTTCTTTGTTTTCCTTTTATATCTCCCATTAATAATGTCTTAAAAGTCCTTAAGACTCAGTTCGGAACACCAGAAAAAAGTTTATGACTGTTAGAAATGGAGAAATAGCTATTAAAAAGAGATCTGCATGTGTCTGTCATTTTCTGGAACTAGTCATTATTGTTATCAGCACTAGGAGAGTCGACTCAAAGTCATCAGAGAGTTGACTCAAGGTCTGCTGAGTTGACTCAAGCTCTAAGTCTAAAAACACTACTTTCTAGATTTTTTAAGAGAGTTTACTCAAGCTTAGTGCCATACCAGACCTGCATGCTAGAGTCAACACAAGTTCTACCCTGAGTCGACTCAAGGCCTATACCAAATGCTGCTCTTCAAAAATGCATGACTTGGCTTCCAAACACTTAAACCTTTGGTTCTTCATGGTGGAAGTCTTCAAATGATATAAGGTAGGGTCCTAACCTCCTAAAATCTCTTCTCAATAAATCATTTATACCAAATATACTCAAATATTTTATCTTTCATCAAAATTAAACTTAGGATCGATAATCTCTTTCTTTTTGATGATGACAAAATTTTAAGCATATACACACAAGTTCTCAAATTATAGATTATTTGATCATGCATTAAGCATTCATCATTTTAGAGCAAATATGATTTTTAAGATTCAATTGGAAAATCGAGATCTTGCAAGATAATAAGCCATTGAAAAACCTTGAATCATAATTAAGAGTTAAAAATTTAGATTTCTCCTTCTTTTCAATTCTTAAAAGGAATCTTAGGCATATGTCCATTGCTTCTTTCTTTGTTTACTTAATAGATGAAAATTTTCAGATGTGTCAGATGTGCCAAATGCATGCCATTTGTGCCAAAAGAGTCATTTGAACCATTTAGGCCATTTTTCAACCATTTTTCCTTTTTCAAACATTTTTTAGATAATGAATGTGATGTTGTTAAGTGAAGTTCATCCATTGTGTTTGTTCATTCATTTATTGTGAAGTTCATCCATTCTTCTCTCCCTTTTTGTCATCATCAATGATCACAATAACACTAAAAATAAAATATCATATTGCCAAGATTAGATGAAAAGAAAACATCCATTATGATATAAGACTTAAGATGCTTTCAAATGGTGTATTGCATACAAAATATGGGACTCATACAATACAACCATCATAAGAGTCAATACAAACAAGTAAACATAAGATTAATACATAAAAGTAAAATCCTAAACGGAGATAAGTCTAGAGATAGCCTAGGTCTAATGCTCGTCAGAGGAAACATCTAGGGTGGTGGATGAGATGGATCTAGCTATGTGAATGCCGGTCCTCCTACTCTGCATCCTTTCAGAAGGGCCAACAGAAAGAGGGAACCCAACATTCCCTCTAGTATAAATCCCAAATGGAGGTCTAGGTTGGGGCTGAGAAGGTGGGGACAGAGGAGGTGTAGGCTAAGAGGAAGAAGATAGCTAAGAAGGAGCACAATGAGGATGTCGAGAAGCAATGGTTGTCCCATGATCAGAAGTGCCTATGGCCGCCTATGCTACTACTACATCTGTTGCTGTCATTACTACTACTGCCACCTCAAGGGGTTCATATACTTTCAGCATGTCCACAAGCTGTCTAATAGATACCATCATAGACATGGTGCTAGAGATAAGAGTATTCCTCATCCCCTTCAGTACCATCATAAACATGGTGCTAGAGATGAGAGTATTCCTCATCCCATTCAGTACCACATCCTGGACCTACTAAAATGCAAAGTCGATCCTCCCCCTCAATTGGCTAGCCTCCCTAGCCAAGTCTGAAACATCCTGATGCTCGGCAATAGGGATCTCACATGACCCCAAAGCTTGTATCCTCACGGTCAAGTGAGATGTCATTCCACAAACCGAAGCCTCCAGATGTCGAAACTGAGGTTGAATGGCCTCAACTATGACCCTCCAAGTTTGATCATCTAGTCCTCATCCAGTCTTACTATTGTCAGCTATGAGGGGTGATCTATAGAAGGTGGAGCAGGGGTATGCACTAGGAGAGTCTCAAAAGTAGATCCATGCTACTGTGCTCGAGATGGAGCAAGGGTCTCTGGCTCTCTTGACTATCAAGGAGGCGAGTTTGTATTTGAATCAGCTTTGTAGCTTTATCCTCCCTCCTTAACTGGATGCACTGGCTCCTGACCCGATTGAAATCGGGTCCACTATACTTTGACTTTTCTATATCCCATCCTAATTAGAGAAGCTATGTTGTATGTATCTGAATGTTTGAGTCGAGCGGCAATCTCTCCATCAAAGTTAATCCCTACCTTCCTAAAGATGGAAGTCAAGGCCATGCCGTATGGTAGGCATCCCTTGGCTCTAGTCACACCATCCTTCATCTGACTCAATAATATGGCTAGGAGGTTCACAAACTATCCTCAGATCATACAGTCCAAAATCGCCAAGTCCCTCGAAGTCATTGGATTAAATCTACCAGTCTTGGAAGAGAGGATCCTTCCCAATATATGATGAAGTCTCATTTCCAGTGACAACTGGTTGGCAAAGATATCAGAAATCCCTCTGACATCATCCCTTTCTAAAACTGCCTGAAGTGCTATCTTCTTCTTGATAGAATGCTATGACTTAACTCCTTCAAATGGTAATCCCCAAATTTCACTCAATCTGTGGGAGGTTAAAATAAAAGTGAGTTACTTAATAGTGCAAACAATCTCATTAGTACACCGAGCCATAGAACAATAAAACTCTAGAACTAAACTAGGGTAGGTTGGTTGATCCATGGAGCAAAATCTCTCCCATCCCTGCCTATGGATCTAAGTTCCTACCCTACACCCTTCACTATAAAAAAATTAGAAGTCGATTTTCCTACTAGTAGTGATGAATCGGTCCAGAAGAGAGATAGGTGGGGAAGAAAGAGCTAGTGATTGAGGATCTATTCAGGTTTTAGGATGAGTAGGCTCAGGATCAATAGTCAGATCATCTTCCGTGCTGGTCCTCTTGCGCCGAAAAGCCAGCTTCTTCTTAGCACCCATTTGTGCATGAATGGAAAGAAAGGATTTGGGTGGCAAAGGATAGGTGGAGGTGGGAAGGAAGAATGCCCTAAAGCCCTTAGACTATTATCTAGGATTTTACGGAAGAAGTCCATAGTGAAAATAAATAAGCAGACCTCACAGTAAAAAGATTGTGATTCTAACCTTGAGTCGACTCAAGAACATAGTAGAGTCAACTCAAGAGGGAGTCAACTCAGGGTTTTCTTTGAGTCAACTCAAGTGGGAGTCGACTCAAGGTTTTTCTTGAGTCAACTCAAGCTCCAAAAAGTTGAGAACTTAAAATTTTCATGGAAAAATAGAAAAATTGATGGAATCAAAATATTAAGAGAAGATGATCAGTGGATAATTGAATTGAAGATCTTTAAGAAAATTAAAAATTTCAAGGAGTTCTAAGAGAAATTAGGCAAAAGGATCACAAACTCCTAACTCTTTTGTAATCATGCAAAATCTATCTTCACTAAGAGGTTTTATGAAAATATTAGCTAATTGTCTATCAATACATACAAAATCTCACAATACATCACCATTTTGAACATGATCTCTTATGAAGTGATATCTTATTTTAATATATTTAGTTCTTGAATGAAGAATAGGATTTTTAGTCAAATTGATTGTACTTGTATTATCACATCTTATAAAAATTTTATTTAATTTTATTCCATAATCTTCTAGTTTTTGCTTAATTCATAGGATTTGAGCATAACAACTTTCAGCAAAAATATACTTGGCTTCCACCATGGATAATGCTATCAAATTTTGTTTCTTATTAAACTAAGAGATTAAGTTTACACCTACAAATTGGCATGTACTACTTATGCTTTTTCTATCAAGTTTGCATCCAACAAAATTAACATTTGAATATGCAATCAAATCAATTAAAGAGTCTCTAGAGTACCATAAACCTATGTTATATATTTCCATTAAGTATCTAAGAATTCTTTTAATAGTAAGAAGATGTGATTTCTTAAGGTTTGCTTGATATCTAGCACACATATATATATATACTAAATATTATATATGATCTACTAGCTAATCCAATAATACCTTTATAGAGTTTGTGATTGATACTCTTACCATTCTCATCTTTGTCAAGTTTGTAAGAATGGCTAAATATTATATATGATCTACTAGCTAATCCAACAATACCTCTATAGAGTTTGTGATTGATACTCTTACCATTCTCATCTTTGTCAAGTTTGTAAGAATGGCTTATAGGTGTACAAAGGAATTTTGTGCTCTCCATCCCAAATATCTTGATTATTTTCTTGATGTACTTGCTTTGATTGATGAAGATCCCCTTCTTAATTTGCTTGACTTGAAGTTCGAAAAGAAATTTAACTCTTCCATCATACCATCTCGAACTTTCCTTGCATTAACTTAGAGAATTCTTGACAAAGGGATTTGTTAGTAGCACCAAATATAATGTTATCCACATAGATTTGTGCAATCAATAAGTTATTATTACTTCTTTTTAAGAATAAGGTTGTATCTATACTCTCTTTAGTAAAACCAGTTTCAAGTAAAAACTTATTTAATCTCTCATACTAAGCATGTGGTACTTGCTTTAAACTATACAAAGTTTTATACAATCTGAAAACATGATTTGGAAAATTATGATTTTCAAAACCATGAGGTTGTTCAACACAAACTTTCTCCAATATGAATCCAATCAAAAATATACTTTTAACATCTATTTGATATAACTTAAAATTCGTATAACATGCAAAGGTAAGTAAAAATCTAATTGCTTCTAACCTAGCAACAGGGGCATAGGTTTCATCAAAATCAATACATTCTTCTTAATTGTATTCTTTAGCAACTTGTCAAGCTTTGTTTCTTATTACAATATCATTTTAATCTAATTTATTTTTGAATACCCATTTAGTTTCTATTATTGAATAATCAATTGGTTTATCAACTAATATCTATATTTTATTTATTTCAAATTGGTTTAATTCATCTTGCATTGCTATCATCCAATTTAGATCATTTTTAGGTTCTTCTATAGTTTTAGGTTCAATTTAAGATACAAAAACTAGATAATTATTAATATTTCTCAAAAAAGAGCAAGTTTTTATCCTATGTGATGGATCACCAATGATTAGATCCTTAGAATGCCCACGTGCATACCTCCATTCCTTAGGCAACCTTTGATCTTGATCGTTATCAGGATATTCTATTTCTTTTTTAGCTTCTTTGCTTTCTTTCTTGTTGTCTTGAGGTGAAAATTCTTTTATAGTAAGCTCTTCAACTCCTTTGTCAATTATTCCTACATCATCATCAACAAATTTTTTTCTAGAAGATTGAACATTAGTTTCATCAAATACTACATGTATAGACTTTTCAATAACAAGTGTCCTTTTGTTGAAGACCCTATAAGCCTTGCTGGATGATGAGTATCCTAAAAAAATACTCTTGTCATGCCTCAAATTCAGGACATAACATGGCCATGCTATCAAAAAATACTGCTCTCGATAATACGAAGCCTATCAATTATAATTAGCAAAAATCCATCATAATTAAAATATAAATAAAGATTTAATTTTATTATTTCTTAAATAATTAAATCAAAATTAGTTTAGAGCATCTAAATCCGTAATCAAAATTAAATCTATATCTTAAAATCATAAATAAATAACTATAAGTTTATGATTATTCAATAAAGTAAGTTTAGCTATTAAAATTTTCAAACTTGCTATGTAGATCGTCGAGAATGGATCCATCATAGATCCTAACTTTATTTCTCTATAAAAGAAAAGAAAAATAAAAGAGGTATGAGCTAAACTAGCTCAGTAAGTAAAATATACGCTTTCTTATCGGATCAAATATAAGATTTTTCATGATAATATAATATTTTAAAAATAACTGATATTATAAAAATAAAGTATTTCATAAAGCATAATATAAAATATATCATAAACCAATTATGCATGCATAAATCATGAAGTTTCATAAATATGATTTATAAATTATTCTTATCGTGTGTTCATATCATGTTTCAAAATTCTGCTCGTAGATATTTGTGCTATGGTCACCTTATACCCATGACAGGATCATAATCATATCATACCAACTATTATAACTCATTGGCAAGGGCCATATGCCGAGCTACTATAACCCACTGGCAAGGGCCTTATGTCGAGCTACTGTAACCCGCTGGGGAGGGCCATGTGCCAAGCTACTATAACCTGCTAGCGAGGGCCATACATAGCTATTTGAGTACCATTGAAATCTTTATTTTTTTCTTAAAATATATATATACTTAAATAAAAAATATTAAAATTCATGGTTCATAAATATGCTATTTTCATAAAATATATTCATAGAAATAATGATCATAATAAAATATGATTTTTACATCTCAATGTTGATCCTTATTTTATAAAAATATGAATTTATAATAACAATTTATTTACATAAAAAGATATGATAATTTAAAAATAAGTAAGAAATATAAAATTTTACTTATCTTGATCATCCTAAATCTTTAAGCTTTGTTAGAAAAATTAGATAATCCTATTTTCAAATGTTAATTCAAAATTAATTTTTATTCATTAAATTTAATAAAATTAAATAATAATAAAAGAAATGATTGATCGAGTGATCAATCCGATATGCCATCTAGGTACCAAATCGATTCAAGGTTATCTTGTCGGAGTTCAATATAGGTCCCAAAAAAAGAAAGCATGACTTGGTACTGAAGTTTTTAGAGAGAGAAAGTAGAGAGAAAAAATAAAGAGAGAATGCAATCATAATTAGAATTATCAAGAATCATGTCAGGATGATTTAATGAGGATTAACTATGATCAGATACTATAAATTTTTGGCAAAAATCAGATTGAAATCCATTCTATTACATGAATTTCAGAGCGATTCTTGATCATCTTGATTTCATCTTAGGTTCAACCTAGGATCCATGTTGGAGCTAAACAAGAAGAGAGTAAAGCCCTAAAGAGAGTAGGAGAGAGAAAATTATTTTTATCTCTTTTTTATTTTCTTTTTTTTCTTTCTTTTCTTTTCTTCTTCTTTCTTTCTTTTCTTTTCTTCTTTTCTATCTTGGCTGAATAGGGAAGGAAGGGGCTGGTGGCTCGCACTCCGGCTGGGAGCTAGAAGATCGATGGCGGCATCGATCAATAGGGGCGACGATGACGAAGATAAAGGGATGGCCGATGATGATGTTCGGCCAGTGGAAAATCATGAAAAAAGAAAAGAAAATAGGGATTCTCTTTTGGAAAATTTTTTGGCCAAGTCGAAGGCCGGTGGTGGTGCCCAAGGCTAAGGAAAGAAGGAAAAGAAGGAGAGAAAGAAGAATCGGGGCCTTACCTCGGCTTCGGTGACTTCTCTTCTTTGATTTTTGGCAAGCATGAAAGAGGGGGTCGTAGCTTCAACAAGAAAAAAGAGGGAGGAGAGCTCAACTGCTAAGGAGAGAGGGCTCGTGCCTTTAAGTAGGGCGAAGGGAAGGCCGAATCCTCCCCAGATTCGACTCTCCTCCGATGCTTTTGCGAGGAAGAAGACTCCCAGCAGGAGTTTTGTCCATTTTTTTGGGGGGGAGGGTGGAATTTGGGCCCACTTTCAATGGGCTGGTCCAAGTGGACCTGGCCATCATATTCTACCCTCTTTAAAAAATAGTTTCGTCTTTGAAACTTGGCATATCTTCATTTTTAAATAAGTAAGAATATTTAATCTTCAAAATTATCTTTTACTATACTTTCAATATGTAACTTTGATCTAAGTCATGCTTATAGATTCCATACTCTAAACTATTTTTTATTAATTAGCTTCATTCCTTGAATCATATTTTTATTTTATATATATAATTTTTATAAGTTCGTCATGAATAACTTTATGATTGAAGTGGCTCATCCAGTTTATAAAGTATACCATTCAAAGATATAGTAAACTAGGAAAGAATGAGAAGAGCTATGATCATTAATCATATAGGCATTCACTTAAGTTTGATTAGACTCATACCTATCACAACGTCATTGCTTGTCGTAATACTATGCAAAGTTAAGGTAGATATTCGTGTGTTTCCTTTTTGTCCTTGTTCACTTAAGCCAAAGATTTTAGAGTCATTTGTTTTTTTATTAGGACATTCTCATGCCAAATATCCGCACCTACTATACTGATAACATGCTCCAAGCTTCTTAAGACAAGATCCCCCATGATTTTTACCACAATGCTCATAGGTCTTTGCCTTCTTCTTCTTCTTAGAGTTGTTCTTTAGGTTTTTATGTTGGTTGTCCTAAGTTTCTATTTATCTAGATCTCTTTCTATCCTCCTTTTCCTGTTTTGATCTTTTCATATCTGATTCAACTTTCAAAGCTTGTTCTAACACATCCTTGTAATTGATAAAAAGGTGAGAGGATAAACGAGACCGAATTCTATGTCTTAGACCATGCTCAAATCTATTTGCTTTGCTTCTTTCAGACTCCATAAGTTGGGGGCAAAATCAACCTAACTCATTAAATTTGTTTGCATATTCTAGTACCGTCATGTCATCTTTTTGTCTCAAAGCCAAGAACTCATTCTCTTTTACTAACCTCATTGACTCGGGAAAGTATTGATCATAAAATATTTTCTTGAATTCCTTCCATGTCAACTAATTATCAGTATTTTCATATACAGTTTTTATTACAGTCCACCAAAACTCAGTAATTTTTTTTAGCATGGGAATGGCTAGCCTAACCTTCACCTCCTCAGGATACTGTAGTGCATCAAACATCATTTCTAATCCCAAATTCAGATTTCTGCAACTAGAGGATTAGGTCCACCCTCAAATAGTGGTGGGTTGAGTCTTCTAAACCTCTCATAATATGACTCTAAAGATAGCATAAGTTGAGGAGCAGATTGTGTCTGTTGTTGTTGAATAAGCTAAGCCACCACTTTACAAACTCTAGCAATGTCTCTTTGAGTGGTTGGCACATTAGGAACCTGCTCAACCATTTGGTTGGCATCTCTCGATGTAGTCCTTCTTGCTCCTCTCCTCCTAGTGGCAATGTTTGCCAAGACTTCATTCTCACCGTCGCTCATTGTCACCTATCAAAAATACTAACATTAATCAATTTTCTTAAATAAAAAATAGAAACTCTAAGAAAACTTATCTATTCTCATTCAATCAAATATAATCTAGCTAAACGAGACCTATTTATCCATTACTAGACTTTAAGATCTACCCATGATCAAATTTATTACTAGACACCAAGTTCTACCTAAAACCTATTGCTCTGATACCATAAAATATCACACCCCAAATTTGGGACATAACACGACCATGCTACCGAGAAATATCGCTCTCGATAACACAAAGCCTATCAATTATAATTAGAAAAAATCCATCATAATTAAAATATAAGAAAAAGTTCAATTCTATTATTTCTGAAGTAATTAAATCAAAATTAGTTCAGAGCATCTAAATCCATAATCAAAATTAAATCCATATCTTAAAATCATAAATAAATAACTACAAGTTCATGATTATTTAATAAACTAAGTTCAGCTATTAAAATTCTCAAACTTGCCATGCAGATCGACGAGACTGGATGCTTCATAGGTTCTAACATTATTTCTCTATAAAAGAAAAGAAAAATAAAAAGGGTATAAGCTACACCAGCCTAGTAAGTAAAATCTATGCTTTCTTATTGGATCAAGCATAAGTTTTTTTTATGATAATATAATATTTAAAAAATAATAGATATTATAAAATAAAATATTTCATAAAGTATAATATAAAACATGTCATAAACCAATTATGCATGCATAAATAATAAAGTTTCATAAATATGATTTATAAATCATTCTTGTCATGTGTTCATGTCATGTTTCAAAATTCTGCTCATACATATTCATGCTATGGTCAGCTTATACCCATGATAGGGTCGTAATCATATCATACCAACTATTATGATCTATTGGCGAGGGCCGTATACCGAGCTACTATAATCCATTGGTGAGGGTTGTATGCCAAGCTATTGTAACCAGCTGGCGAGGGTCATGTGCTAAGCTACTATAATCCGCTGGCGAGGGTCGTACATAGCTATCTGAGTGCCTTTGAAATCTTTATTTTTTTCTTAAAACATGCATATACTTAGATGAAAAAATATTAAAATTCATGATTCATAAATATGCTATTTTCATAAAACATATTCATAGAAATAATGATCATAATAAAATATAATTTTTATATCTCATATGTTGATCCTTATTTTATGAAAATATGAATTTATAATAATAGTTTATTTATATAAAAAGATATGATAATTTAAAAATAAGTAAGAAACATAAGATTCTACTTACCTTTATCATCCTAAATCATTAAGCTTAGAAAAATTAGATAATCCTATTTTTAAATATTAATTCATAATCAATTTTTATTTATTAAATTTAATAAAATTAAATAATAATAAAAAAGATGATTGATTGGGTGATCAATCCAATTGGCCATTTGGGCACCAAATCGATTTAAGGTCATCTTGTCGGAGTTCAATATAGGTCCCTAAAAGAGAAAAGCATGACTTGGTATTGAAGTCTCTAAAGAGAGAAAGTGGAGAGAGAATATAATCATAATTAGAATCATCAGGGATCATGTCTGGATGATTTAATGAGGGTTAACTATGATCAGATACTATGAATTTCTGACAAAAATTAGACTGAAATCCATTCTATTGCATGAATTTTAGAGTGATTCTCGGTCATCTTGATTTCATCTTAAGTTCAACCTAGGATCCATGGTGGAGTTAAAGAGGTAGAGAGTAAAGCCCTAAAGAGAGAAGGAGAGAGAGAGAGAGAGGAGAGAGAAAATCATTTTTCTCTCTCCTCTTTGTTTTTCTTTTCTTTTCTTTCTTTTCTTTTCTTCTTTCTTTCTTTTCTTTTCTTCTTTTCTATTTTGGCTGAACAAGGGAGGAAGGGGTTGGTGGCTTGCACTCTGGCTGGGGGCCGGAAGAATGGTGGCGGCATCAATCGACAAGGGTGACGGCGATGAAGAAAAGGGATGGTCGGCAATGATGTCCGGTGGAAAATCAAGAAAAAGGAAAGGAAAATAGGGGTTCTCTTTAAAAGATTTTTCGACCAAGTCGGTGACCAATGGCGATGCCCAAGGCTAAGGAAAGAAGGGAAAGAATGAGAGGAAGAAGAATCGGGTCCTTACCTCGACTCTAGTGACTTCACTTCTTCGATTTTCGGCGAGCACGAAAGAAGGGGCCGCGGCTTCAACAAAAGAAAAGAGGGAGGAAGAAAAGGGAGGAGAGCTCATCTACTAAGGAGGGAGGGCTCGTGCCTTTAAGTAGAATGGAGGGGAGGCCGAATCCTCCCTGGATTCGACTCTTCTTCAATGCTTTCACGAGGAAGAAGACTCCCACTGGGAGTCTTCTCCATTTTTTTTTTATGGGTGGAATTTGGGCCCACTTTCAATGGGCTAGTCCAAGTGGACCAGGCCATCACAATCCTCATCTAATTTGGCATCAAATTTTTCAAGATTATCTTTACCATTATTAAGTATGAAGTACTTGCAACCAAAAATATAAAAGTAACTAATGTTTGATTTTCTGTTGTTCCAAAGTTCATAAGAAATTTTCTTCAATATAAGTCGAATTATGCTCTATTTAAAACATAACATGCTATATTGATAGATTCAGCTCAAAAATATCTTGGAAGATGGCTTTCACATAACATGATTCGGACTATTTCTTCTAGAGTTCTTTTTTTTTTCAATAATTCTATTTTGTTAAGGTGTTCTAGAAGTATAAAAATTGTATTCAATCTCCTTTCCATTACAAAAACTTTCAAAATATTGGTTTTCAAATTCACTTCCATGGTTACTTCTAATACAAATGATTGTCAAATTCTTTTTATTTATGACTTTTCTATAAAACTTGGTGAATGCTGAAATTGCTTTATCTTTTTCAGCCAAAAATAATATCTAAGTAAAACTAGAAAAGTCATCTACTATCGCAAGTCGATATCTTTTTTCTCCTAGGCTTGTAGCCCTTGTTGGTTCAAATAAGTCCATATGACATAGTTCAAAGGGTCTTAAAGTTGAAACTATATTGTTAGATTTAAAGAAATTTCTGGTTTATTTCCAAATTGGTATGTATTACAAATTTTATCCTTTTTTTAAAATCAAGCTTTTATAAGCCTTTTATGAGATCTATTTTGATAAATTTTGAAATTGAATTCATGCTAGCATTTCCTAGCCTACGATGCCATAATCAACTAATTTCATTGATCTTAGCATTCTTTGCAATTAGATATTAGCCATGTTTTATGGAATGATTATCTAGATCAACCATATAGATATTCCAATGCGTATGTCCAATGAGAATAATGACATTATCAATAAGACTAGACACTATACATATTAAAGATTCAAAAACTATTTTAAATCCTTTATCATATAGTTGACTTATGCTTAAAAGGTAATGCTTTAATCCATCTACTAAAAAAATATTTTCTATGAAAGTGGAGGAAGTGATACATATTTTACTAATTTCAAAAATGTGTCCTTTGCCATTGTCGCCAAAGGTCACCACTCCTTCTTCCTTAGCTTCTAAGTGACAAACTTCGACTTATCACCTAACATGTGTCTTGAGTAGCCACTATTAAGTTACCATAATTCTTTCTTTTTTTTCGCTGTAAGACATACCTATAAGCAAAAATTAAGTAGAGAATTTAGGTATCCAAGTCATTTTGGATCCTTTGGGATTAGTAGACATGGTTTCTTTGAAAAACCCAAACTAATTTAAATTCCTATGCACTTTTTAGTTTTCTAAAATCATAATTATATGTTGTGTCCTTTTATACCACATCAAAAATAAGTTATATTTTAAGAAGTTGTAGCTGATTCTTTTACAAAGAAATTCTTTAAAAATTTTTATTTATTTTGAGGTTTAAAACCAAGGCCTAATTTGTTAAAGACTGCTATTTTGTTATTTAAGATCATATAAAATTTTTTAGAACTATAGATAAATTTTTAATTATAGGTTTAAATTTAAGATCATATTGTATTGAATTATATTAAATATACTATAATATATAATATTATTAAAATATAATATTATTAAATATAATATAGATAATGTATGTTACAGTATATTATGTTATTATATATTATAATTGATGGGGATAAATCTCGCTCCTACAAAAGTCCAGCTTGATGCTTAGCCTAATGCAATCGGTAATCACAGAAGAGCTTCGATCGAGAATTCTCCTCCAGTGGCCAAACCCTAGTCGAACTCCTTCAATCGATCGAACTCCTCAGCTGTCGAACCCCAACCAAAATCCTCAGCTACCGAACCCCAGTCGAACTCCTCCAAGACCCCTCCTTCAGTCGGACTCCTATGGGAGCCGAACTCCTTTCGAACCCCTCCTTCAGTCGGACTCTTACGAGAGCCGAACTTCTTTCAGACTTCTTCTTCAGTCGAATGTCTACAATAGCCAAACTCTGTTCGGACTCCTCCTTCAATCGGACTCCTATGGGAGCTAAATCTCTTTCAGACTCCTTCAGTCGGATGTCTACAGGAGCCGAACTTCTTCCAGACCTCTCCACCAGTTGGACTCCTATGGGGCCGAACTTCTTCCAGACTCCTCCTTCAGTCGGACGTCTATAAGAGTTGAACTCCTTCCAGACTTCTCCTTCAGTCAAATGTCTATAGCAGCTAAACTCTTTTCCGACCTCTCCACCAGTTGGACTCCTATGGGAGTCGAACTTCTTCTAGATCTCTCCTTCAGTCGGATATCTATAGGAGCCAAACTCCTTCCAGATCTCTCCTTTAGTCGGATTTCTATTGGAGCCAATCTTCTTCCAGACCCCTTCTTTAGTCTGATGTCTACAGGTGCCAAACTCTTTCCGAACCTCTCCATCAGTCCTTCAATCGGACTCCTATGGGAGCCGAACTTCTTTCGGACTTCTCCTTCAGTCGGATGTCTATAGGAGCCAAACTTCTTCTGGACCTCTTCTTTAGTCGGACTCTTATGGGAGCTGAACCCCTTCTGAACTTCTCCTTCAGTTAGATGTCTATAGAAATTGAACTTCTTCCGAACCTCTCCATCAGTTGGACTCCTACGAAAGTCAAACTCCTTCTGGACTCCTCCTTCAGTCGAATGTCTATCAGAGCCAAACTCCTTCCGAACTTCTCCTTCAGTCAGACTCCTACAGGAGCTAAACTCCTTCTGGATCTCTCCTTCAATCAACTTTATACAGGAGCCAAACTTCTTCTGGATTCCTTCTGCAGTCGGACTTCTACGGGAGTCCAACTCCTTCCAGACTTCTCTTCAGTCAAATTTCTATAGGAGTCAAACTCCTCCTACAATCGAATTTCTATGGAAGCCAAACACCTTCCAGACTTCTCGGCAGTCAGATTTCTATAGGACCCAAACTTCTTCCAGATTCCTCCTTCAATCAGATTCCTCCAGGAGCCAAACTCCTCTCAGACCTCGCCTTCAGTCGGATTCCTCCTTTGGTAGTATCCCTCTTAGGAGTTCGAACTCCTCTGGAATGGATATATGTCGAAATTCTTCACCAACCAACATCTGCTTCCTTCGAACTATGGCTATTAAATCTCGATGAATGGTTACTATCAGTCTGATGATGGCCCTCTCTCCATAGCAAATCTCATGCAGCCCTAAGTGGCCTGCTATTGAATGGTATGGCTGTCACTATCAGTCTGACAACACCTTCCTCTCCATACCGAACTCCATGCGGTCCAGAGCGACCTGCTACCAGACGATATGGCTGTCACTATCAATCAAGCTCCATCTATAAAATGGGATCCTCTAGATATATTTTCTTTAAGCTTATTTTTTTTTTCAAAACTCTACCGAACTCTTTTCTGAGCACTCAATTTTTGTTGGTCAGAAGAGCTGACTTGATCATCGAAAAGTCATACCAGAGCCACCACCACTGACTCCAGATGGAACTTTATTTTATAGATCACCGATGGCGAACTCATCTTTCTTAACTCTAGCTCGATCCAGCATCGATCAGATTCTACACCAACAGAATTAGCACTAGAGAAAGGGCCTTGTTCTTGAAGTAGCACTTAGCTGACCCTTTGGATCTTCTTCTCCAAGGTCCATCTTCGCTTCTGCCGTCAGATCTGAGTCAGATCCATCCATTTTGGCTCCAACATTGGTGCTTCAACCTCCTCCTCCACCGACGGTCACAGTAGATTCTGAGCAGTTTAACTTATTGATACAGCGAGTTCAGGGCCTCATCGAGATGGTGCAGACCATGCGATAACTTTCAATGGTGATTTCATTAAAAAACTCACCATCAGGATGTCAGAAATCGGTACCAAGAAAGAGCACTTGGGTCAGCATACCCATCATCCCTAGAAAGAGAAAATAGAGAGCAGAGGATCTTTGTTCGGTTTGTGATTCTTCTTCGAAAGAAATCTTTTCCATCTACAGTCGAAAGTCTTCCAAGGTCTACAATCAAGATGATGTCCTCGATTAGAAACTATGGAGGATGGATCGACAGATTGAGAACCTCGATCATGCTCATGGACTCCCCCCGAGCGTAAGTGAGCCCTAACTCCTCCTCGAGCTCGTCGTCTAGGAAGTTTCGATAAAAGGACACGAAGTTCTCCCCCAAGAAGATTTCATAGAAGGGCCAAATGAAGCTTGGCCATGCTCATGGACTCCCTCCGAGCGCAAGCAAGCCTGAACTCCTCCTTGAGCTCATCGTCAAGGAAGCCCCGACGAAAGGGCGTGAAGAAGTTTTTTCTAGATGATTTCATAACTACGGCCCCCTCAATGCTCCATAGATGCTGACCTAAAGTAAGAGAAGATCAGCCAAGGGCGCTACTGCAGCTAGAACCATCGATGAGGAAGGAACAACAAGAAGATCGACCACCTCTTGGCATCATCAATGCTATCTCTTGGGGGGCTTAGTACTTCGGTGAGCTGCCATCTCTCAGTCTCAGAGCTAGAAAAAGCTTGCCCCAAATTGGGATGGCCTATAGGAAGGCTGGTCTGAAATAGAGGAGGTCGTCCGGTCCGAAACTTAACACCTAAAAAAGTTTGGAGGAGCAACGCTCCCCTGACCTTGAAACTCAGAGAATCTGAGAATGTACTGCTGGTAACTTTTCTTCAATAAAACTCCTCCATCTCAACATTATTGTTTCTTGGTGCAAAAACTATGTGATGACAAAAAAAAAAGTGGCCATATTAGGAACAGAAGAAGAACCTCATCCTAGCATGAGCAGGTCGAAGGCCTCATTTATTTTAGACGAGATGGAGGAAGAGGCCCTGACAACGATCCTTATGTGCCTACACAGCTCGTTAGGAATAGAAGGAGAACCTCATCCTAATATGAGCAAAGTCGAAGGACTCATTTATTATAGATGAGATGGAGAGAGAGGCCCTGACAATAGCCCTTATGTGCCCCCACAGCCCATTAGGAATAGGAGGAGAACCTCGTCCTAACGTGAGCAAAGTCGAAGGCCTCGTTCATTTTAGATGAGATAGGAGATAGGCCCTGACAACGGCCCTTATATGCCCCTACAGTCCATTAGAAATAGGAGGAGAACCACGTCCTAACGTGAGCAAAGTCAAAGGCCTTGTTCATTTTAGACGGAATGAGGGGAGAGGCCCTGATAACGGTCCTTATGTGCTCCCACAGCCCGTTAGAAATAAGAAGAGAACTTCATCCTAACGTGAGTAAAGTCGAAGGCCTCGTTCATGTTAGACGAGATGGAAGGAGAGGCCTTGACAATAGCCCTTATGTGCCCCTACAGTCCATTAGGAATGGGAGGAGAATCTCGTCGTAATGTGAGAAAAGTTGAAGGCCTCATTCATTTTAGACGGGATGGGAGTAAAGGCCCTGACAATGGCCCTTATGTGCCCCCACAGTCCATTAGGAACAGAAGAAGAACCTCATCCTAACGTGAGCAAAGTCGAAGGCCTCGTTCATTTTAGATGGAATGGAAGGAGAGGCCCCGACAATGGCCCCATCGTGCTTAACGCTAATAGAAGATAAGATCTCCTTCAATCTCGACTGGAGATAAGATCTCCCCCAAGCTTCAACTTCAAAGTCTATGTCAACAGAAGATAAGATCTTCTTCAACCTTGGCTGAAGATAAGATCTCTCCTGAGCTTCTACATCAATAGAAGAAAAGATCTCCTTCAACCTCGGTAGGAGATAAGATCTCCTCCGAGCTTCTACGATAACAGGAGATAAGATCTCCTTCAACCTCGACTGAAGATAAGATCTCTTCCGAGCTTCAAAGTCTACATCAATAGAAGATAAGATCTCCTTCAACCTCGACTAGAGATGAGATCTCTCCTGAGCTTCAAAGTCTACGTCAATAGGAGATAAGATCAACTTCAACCTCGGTTGGAGATAAGATCTCCACCAAGCTTCAAAGTCTGCATCAATAGAAGATAAGATCTCCTTCAACCTCGACTAGAGATAAGTTCTCTCTGAAACTCCAAAATCTACGTCAACAGAAGATAAGATCTCCTTCAACCTTGGTTGGAGATAAGATCTCCCCCGAGTTCCAGGGTCTACGTCAATAGGAGATAAGATCTTCTTCAACCTCAGTTGGAGACAAGATCTCTCTCGAGCTTTCACTTAAACTTCAACCTCAGCTAGAGACAAGATCTCCCCCGAGCTTTCACTTCACTTCAACTTCAACCTAGGCTGGAGACAAGATCTTCCCCAAGCTTCCACTTTAACATCAACCTTGGCTGGAGATAAGATCTCTCCTGAGCTTCAACCTCAACGGATGCAGAGCCCAAAAAAGGACTTTGATGGTCGCCTTTGTTGTACTCCCTTCCTTCGAATTTCGAACTCAAGAGTGGGAAAAACTATTGTTGGGAATAAACTCCACTTCCATCGAAGTCTAGCCTGATGCTTAGCCTAATACAATCGATAATCATGGAAGAACTTCGATCGAAAATTCTCCTCCAGCAGCCAAACCTTAGCCGAACTCCTTCAGTCAGCCAAACTCCTCAACTGCCGAACCCCAGTCAAAATTTTCAGCTGCCAAACTTCTTTCGAACCCCTCCTTCAGTCAGACTCCTATAGGAGCTAAACTCCTTCCGGACCCCTCCTTTAGTCGGACTCCTATGGGAGCCGAACCCCTTCCAAACTCCTCCTTCAGTCGGATGTCTATAGGAGTTGAACTCGTTCCGAACCTCTCCACCAGTCGGACTCCTATCGGAGCCAAACTCCTTTCGGACTCCTTCAATCAGATGTT
Source organism: Cocos nucifera (assembly GCA_006176705.1). Lineage (NCBI taxonomy): Eukaryota > Viridiplantae > Streptophyta > Magnoliopsida > Arecales > Arecaceae > Cocos > Cocos nucifera. Next base: position 60,143 of record QRFJ01006477.1, on the reverse strand, counting down.
TATTGGAGATGAACTCCTTCCAAACTTCTCCTTCAGTCGGATGTCTATAGGAGCTGAACTCCTTTCCGACCTCTCCACCAGTCAGACTCCTATGGGAGCCAAACTCCTTCCAGATCTCTTCTTCAGTTGGATGTCTATAGGAGTCAAACTCCTTCTAGATCTCTCCTTCAATCGGATTTCTATAGGAGCCGAACTCCTTCCAAACTGCTTCTTCAGTTGGATGTCTACAAGAGCCAAACTCCTTTCGGACCTCTCCATCAGTCCTTCAGTCAGACTCCAATGGGAGTTGAACTTCTTCCGGACTCTTCCTTCAGTCGAATGTCTGTAGGAGCCAAACTTCTTCCGAATCCCTCCTTCAGTCGGACTCCTATGGAAGCCGAACCCCTTTCGGACTCCTTCTTCAATCGGATGTCTACAGGAGCCGAACTTCTTTTGGATCTCTCCATCAATCAGACTCCTATGGAAGCCAAATTCCTTCTGGACTTCTTCTTCAGTCGAATGCCTATGAGAGCCAAACTCCTTCCAGACTCCTTCAATCGGACTCCTACAGGAGCTGAACTCCTTATGGATCTCTCCTTCAGTCAAGTTTATATAGGAGCCGAACTCTTTTCGAATTTTTTCTATAGTCAGATTTCTACAGGAGCCGAACTTCTTTCAAACTTTTCTTCAGTCAAATTTCTATAGGAGCCGAATTTCTTTCAGACTCCTCTTGCAGTTAGATTGTTATGGAAGCCAAACTCCTTCCAGACTTCTCTACAGTCGAATTTCTACGGAAGCCGAACTCCTTTCGGATTTCTTCTTTAGTCATATTTCTCTAGAAGCCAAACTCCTCCCAAACCTCGCCTTCAGTCGGATTCCTTCTTCAGCCGTATCCCTCTTAGGAGTCCAAACTTCTCTAAAATAAATATATGTCGAAGTTCTTCACCAACCAACGTCTGCTTTCTCCGAACTATGACTATTAAATCTTGACAAATGGTCGTTATCAGTCTGACGACGCTCCTCTCTCCATAGCAAATCCCACACGGCCCCGAGCGGCCTAATACCAGATGGTATGGCTGTCACTATCAGCCTAACGATACCTTTCTCTCTATACCGAACTCCATGCAGTTTCGAGCGGCCTGCTATCGGACGGTATGGCTGTCACTATCAATCAAGCTCCATCTATAAAAAGAAATCCTCTAGTTACATTTTCTCTAAGCTCACTTCTCCTTTCCGAAACTCTATCGAATTCTTTTCTGAGCACTCCATTTCTGTTGGCCAGAAGAGCTAACTTGATCATCGAAAGGTCCTACCGGAGCCACCACCACCAACTTCGGATGGGACTTTATTTTGTAGGTTACCGACGGCGAATTCATCTTCTTCAACTCCAGCTCGATCCGACGTCAATCAGATTCTGCGCCAACAACAATATATATTTTAAATATATTATGTAATATTATTATATAATATAATATACTATAATATATTATATATTATTCTATAATATGATAATATTATAATATATATTATATTATTATTTTTATATTATTATATTATTTTTTTATGATTAGGCATATTTTAGGAATAAAATAAAAAATATTTTTTAGCTAATGGGATAATGACTTATCCACCTTTTAGGTGGGTTTTTCCTCATTTTATGAATAAATATTATTTATAAGAAAATAACTTATCTATCTAAAAGAGCATATGACATGGGTAAACTGATTAGTGAGAAAGTTGACCAATTTTCTATGATATTTACCCACCAAAAGAATGACCTTTATAGAAACTTATCTCTACTTGACAATAAATACTGGGAATCTAGGAGTGAATAAGCTAGTTATAGCATGAAAAAAATAGCTTAGAGGGATAAGCACAAAATTAGACAAGCTGCTTAGGGTGGCTAGTCCATTGAGAGCAATGAAGATCATTTAGAGATAGTAGTTTCTACTTGACAATAACTATTATAAGTATATCAGTGAATGTGAAGTTAGAGAATGTAAATAGTATATTAGAGGGGCCTATCATTGAAAACTAGTTCTCTCATCCAATTTGATGACAAAGTGTGATATATGGGCCGAATAACCTATTACCTATATCCACCCCATACTTGCCTCAAGATGGGGCGAGATGGGGCAAAGTAGAGTTAGATAGAATTGGGTAAAGCTTCAATTTTTTTTTTCTTTTTATATGAATTAATTTATTTTAGCTCAAAGAAAAAATTTGTAAAGAGTTATATATATCCAAGATTATTTTAGAATGAGTTTTACCATTACCTGTACCTACCTGGGATCCGTTGTGGATCAAGTAAAACCATCCTTATTAGGGTCAGGTTGGGTACCCAATAGAGCAAAGTAAATTGCCACCTCTAATGAAAGGCCTACTGGTTAAACTTTGAGACCAGCCACTTATGAACTTCTATTTTAAATTTTGCTAAGGTCATATGATTAATCCAATCAAAAAAAAAAAAAATCTCTCCTATTATCATCAACAAGAATTTCGGAGAGTACATAGTTGGTTCAATGATCTCATTTGATACCATGTGAGAAAAGATAAGGATTACATGAATACTTAGAGAGTTTAAAAAAGTGACTTAAATATTAGCATCACAACAGAGTTCCAAGAAATGAAAAGTCCAAACAAAGAAAAAACTATCAACAAAATCTAACTTAAAATGAGCTCTATGCTTATCACACACATTAAATCTAATTAACACTCTATTTCTTCCTTGTTTAGATCAATAAGGAAGCTAAACTTAGGAGTGTAAATGGATCGAATCGGATCGGATCATGAGTGACCCCGATTTGATCTGATTTCTTGATCGGATCCTAATATTGGACCCAGACCCAACCCAATTGAAAATCGGATCGAATTAGGTCGGATTCATGATCAAAAAGTTTGTCTCATTGGATCATTTGGGTTGGATCGGATCCATGTATAATCCGATCCCAATCTAAAAATTTTAGATCTATTTCGAATCCAAATTTTGGTCAAATCTAATTCGTATGATAAATTAATATATATAAAATTTATAATAAAAAAATAAATATTATTTTATCTTGGTACTTAATTTATAAATAATTTTTTAAAATTTCATAGTTAAATTGAGTAAAACTTTTAAAAAATAATAATGCTATAAGAGCATTTAAAATTTCAATCTCACTATGTTTATTTTATAGTTTATATGTTGGATTTAATACTGAATTCAAATCAGATCGGGTCTAAATTCAGTAAACCCAGATTCGATCCAGAATATTGAATGGGTCCAATTTTAGAATTCGATCCAGCTTCATGGGTCCTTTAAAATGGGTCGGATCGGATCTAAGCGGGTTGAGGTAGATCGGATCACGGGTCAACCCGATCCATTTACAGCCTTAGCTAAACCTTGTTATAATGGGTGGTGTTGGACTTCAACAAGTCCAAGGAAATCATGCTTTCAACCCTTATAGCTTATTCTGAATGGTTTTTGGAAATATTAAATTCATGTAATCCAAACCCAATCCAAATGGAGAACTCCGGCCACGTTGAGCCAGCATAGAAAATATGATCTCCTTTCTAGAAGCTATGTACCTTTGCATGTCACATGACACGATAACTGTTACTTACTTTGAGAACTGGAGTCCTAGAGGGAGAAATTAACTTGATCTTCTTTGTCATTTTGTTTGCCTTAAATTACATACATCTAAGTACTCAACGCAAGCCTCGGAAATTCACCATGAACGTTAGATAAGAAAAGCTGAGCCAATCTATGGCTATCTTCAAAGGGACAAGCATACAACAATCAACATGGTAATGCTGTTCCAACGTTGCACAATATTATGTGGGTTTGACAATGAAATTTAAATGCCTTTTGTACTTTGCTATCCATTTTATCATTAAACAAAGAAATAGAAAGCATGGTCATAAGGTTGGATACAAAATCATGCTCATTCTAAGCTAAATCCGTTGTTGCTAGACATTGGCATTTTGCATCAATTTTGGACTTCTTTCAGGCTAGGCATACTTTCAGGAAAGCCAATTATTTTGCTGGTTTATTAGCAAGTATAGGCATGAATGTCGACATCATGGGTGGTGATTCTTTGCCTCCTTAATTTTGTACTTAGGTTTTTATCTTATTTCCTTGTTCTTCTTTTGTGAAACTACCAGAGAGAGAGAGAGAGAGAGAGAGAGAGAGAGAGAGAGAGAGAGAGAGAGAGAGAGAGAGAGAGAGAGAGAGAGAGAGAGAGAGAGAGAGAGAGAGAGAGAGAGAGGACAATATCAATTTAAGTGAGTTTGAAGTTATTAGAGGTTCGACCAATCATGCTTTGACAATACATTGGTGGCTAGTGATGTATGCCATCATAAAGACCACCCTAGCCATTAGCTAATTTCTTAATATATACACAATAAATATCTTCTTTAACTCATAACTAAGATTGTTGGAGAATACTTGTATGAATTGAAATAACGGTCTTGTTATTGCAAAAATTTATCTTGGGTCGGATAGGCTAGAGATGGTCGACAACGGCAGGTCAATGATGGCAAGATAGTGGTGATAGAACCTATAAAACAAGTCTCTAAATTGGAATTGGCTTTGGTGGAGATCTTTCGACACTCAAGTCAGAATATATAGAACAAGTGGGAAGGTGTGAGTATTTTAGGATGATATGGAAATGATCGGATCTGATCAATGTTGACCGTTCTAGAGACAGTCATATCTAATCGATGTCAGCCGATCTATAAATAATCGGCCTAGATCTAGTTGGTGTTTAGCCAATGTAGAGATAGATTTGATTAGCATTAGTTGAACAGTCGAATCTGGCTGACATTTGGGCCAATTTGATCTTTAGGAACTTGGTGGCATTAGAGTGATGCTTGCTTATTTCCATAAATGGGCTTAGATCCTTCCTCTAGTGTCATTCTATTACTACAAAAATCTATTTTGGGTTAGATTAGCTGAAGGTAGTCGATGATGGCAAATCAGCGATGGTAGGATGATGGCGATAGGACTTATAAAATAGGTCTCCTGACTCGAGTTGGCTCTGGTGGAGATCTTCTGATATTTAAGTCAAAAATATAAAATAGGTGGGAAGAAGTGAGCATTTTAGGAGAGAAGTGTTTTTAAACATCCGGGATCTATTATAGGTCTCTATTTATAGACACAAGTTGAAGTGCCATAAGAAGAAAGGAGAATCAAATGGTTGGCCTTACCTTATTTAGCCAGATATTCTTATTATCTTCTTTCTCATCCGTTCATAGTAAGTTGTCACATAGATCATGAAATTTTTTCAGCTAGCATAAATGAGGCATCAAATACAATATTTTCCTAAAATATCTTGGGTTGTGTGCATCGGCTTTAACCGAGAAAAGAATTTTCTATCCATATCAAGTCTTATTCTTAATATTGATATAGATATGAGTAACAGCTATATACGTATATGTCAGTGTGATCCCATCAGTTATGTGGCCATAAAAATCACAAGGAGTTGCTTCATATGTGCAAGATCTTTGCCTACTTGTGCATGGCCAGCACTATAACAATGTTACACTATGAGGACTCTATGTTCATTTGCCTGACATCAATGTTCATATGACCTGCTCTATAATTTTGCACCAATACCATAGGAGCATATATGTGACCCTAAATCCTAGATAGCTAAGCTTGCCCTCATTAGAAGCATGATGTAGCGTACAACAACTAGTGGATAATTAATAGAAATTGTTCTTTCAGGCTTTCACTTATTCTTTTATTCAAATTATATTTAGCAGATATGAAATGGAAATTATCCCAATGATCATGACCCTCTGCTTAATTAGCAACCAATTTCCATAAGTCCTCTAAGATTTATCACCCAGACACAAGCATGCAGTTATTCAAAAGAGCACAGGATCACCAATTTGGAATAGGATAAAACTACCTTTTGCATTGAAAGGATGTTTAGCATGGAAAAGTCTTAATGGAATGTAATATGTTCCAGAGATTTAGTATCTCTATTTTGAGGGAAAACTTGCTTAAAAAATACAAGGTATAGTTTGCAAACTAGGTTAGGTTTTATCCGGAAATTGTTTGATCTCAAAAGTTGATTATATGAATATTTGATAGGGGTAATGATCAATCTTTTATTATTTCTTTGAAATGGTTGGCGGCAGTTCCACGGTGACTTTCCAACATAGATAAATACATAGATTTGAATCCACTACTTCTGCAAACAACTTTCAAAATAGATACGAGTTATGCCATCAAACTTGCTTGTACAAGGCACAATTATTCCAAGGCAAAGCTATCATAAGATATTCTTAGCATAAAGCTTTCTCTCTACATAAATGTTTTAAATTTTCATGGACAAAAACACTTAGCATTGTATTTTTTGAAAAAGTTTAGCCAAACAAAACTTAAAATAAACTGTGGAATAACAATTCAATAGATGTAACTATTTCTGTTCCACTTTTTCCCAATTTGAACATAGCCTCAAATAAAATGATGATAGATCTCCATAATATCTTCTTTGCAAAAGTTTATATGCTCAAAGTAAACAAATAAAGAAGAGAACACAACGTAAACATCTCACTTAAACATGCTACCACCATCACACATGTTTAAAACCCTACACCTCTTGCAAGTGGATAGGGATGTTAGCCTACTGAGCTAAAGCAGGTTGGCTATGTTCTTTAGCTGATCGTTCATTAGACAATAATTTATTCAACTGCAGATTGGTAATCATTGATAGTTTTTATGTGGCTATTTGGTTTTCATTCTTTTTTATCCCACAAAATCCATCTCATTATGCAATTTTCCATGGTAATCCCACTATTGATCAATGTGCTAATTATGGATATACAAAGTTAAATCTCTATTGCTGTTAAATCTCACCATTGTTCTCCAAAATCTGACCTAAAGAACTTGGTAATCTAGAGAATGGAGACTGATCTGCAAAGCTTGGCTAGAGCTAGATTGCATGGCATAGAGCCAACCTACAATTGAAGACGAGATTAGAGATTGCCGAAACGTGTGCAATGAGAGACTCTCTAATGCTTAATTCAGGCAGAATTTTCAAAATGAATAGTAAAGATCTAAGAAGGGTAACGAGGTAAGAGCAATATGAAAAGTCCCATATTTGTGATCCCCTGACCTAGTTTATGTAAAGAGGAGAGTGACAATCTATCATGATTTTGGTCACACAATCTCCAGATAGGCTTCCTTATCTATTGCATTAGATGGATTATACCCTTCCTTAACTTGGGCCCCGAGAATGTACCGAGCCATAACCACCCACACAAATCGCTCAAAGATTCACTACCATAAAAAAGGAATATGGCAGCGATTCGTAACCACTGCTACAGTCCAAAAAACTGCTGCCATAGGCTATGGCAGTGATTATTTAACCACGGCTACTACAGTCATCACCGTAGCTCTATGGCAGCGGTTGTTGCAGCAGTTGTTTGAACCGCTGTCATAGATAGCCTATTACAACAGTTTATAAATCGCTGCAATAGATCGACCTATAGATTATCTATAGCAGCGGTTACATAACCGCTACCATAGGTGATTCATAGTAGCAATTTTTTAACGGCTACCATAGGTCTAATGCAGCGGTTGATACCATTTACATCAGTGACCTATGACAGCGGTTGGCATGAATATGATAGTGGTTATAAAATCATTATCGTAGATCTTGAATAATTAAAAAAATTAATTTTTTTATTTTTTTATATATTTTATCTGATAAATATAGATATATAACATAAGAAAATATAATAAACATAAAAATTATTCTAAAATACTAAAATTTTATTATCGAATAAAATTTATTATAATATTTTTTAAAAAAATAAAATACATCAAAAGTCTCCTAAATCTACATCATCGTCGTCGTCATTTGAAGCTGAAGCTGGAGCCGGAGCTGGTACTAGAACTAGAGCTAAAATGTGGGCCAACATATTCTTGAAGTCCGTGACTCCAAAACGTGCACTGAGCATCAACATCATATCTCTCACGATGCCCTTCAGACGAGATGCGTGCTCCTCAGCCCAATTTGCCCGCATTGCAGCATGATCTGCCCATGCCAATGCCTCCTTAAGCTCCTCCCGACTGACGACATTGAAAATCTATGAGGAGATGCTCACCTCGGACCAGTAGCTCATCGGCGTGTGTCCAGGCCTGCATCGGATCCTCCTAGAGTACTCAGGCCCCAAGATCTAAGATAGATCATCATGGGCCCAGAGGTATTCGGGCCATCGCTCGCGAGCGCATCTAACTGATCCTTTAATTATAAATTAAAATAAAATTTTATAAGAAATGCTATAATACTAATCATATATACCAATATATTTAATACTTATAAAAATATGTCTGACCGCGACGTTCATCGGCCTGCCCATCTTGTCCGTGCGGCTGGATTGAAAGATCTCGCTACAACTAGACATCACTCCATCTCTCATCAGCTATAACAAATAACAAATTTATCAGAAAGATGATAAAAAATATAAATTTAATTTATCTAGTAAGATTTAAAATTAATTATCTTTTTATGCACACGACTGACCAAAGACTCGCAGCCTAGAGTGTGCGTATACTCCTAGGCTACACAGTTCTTTCAGTTCTGATGGAAGATAGCCTAATAAGTATTCAAATAAATAATAAATATTTAAATAATATTTAAATAAAATTTTTAGCATATTAAAAAATTTAAAAGTTAGGAGTTTTACCTCAAACTTTTGGCTCCTCTAGTGTCTAACCATCTTCTCCTACTGACTCGGAGGATAGTCCTATATCTAGGAAACAAGCTCCTTCGGAGTATCTCGTTGGTGCTCGAGCCATCCTCTATAGAGCTTGACCTTGTAACTCTAGTACAACTCTTCGATCTTTCTCAGTCGGGCATCTTGAGTCCTCTCGTGATCGAAGAAGTTATACCTCCTCTGTATAAAGTTATCAAAAATTAGTTACAAAATTATTCTAATCAAACAGATATAGTGTAAACATATAAAATACATAAATATAACTAAGATGCACGTACTTACCCATATCTCCTTCCATACCCAGTTTCTAATGGCAGCATCTATCAAATGCCAGTCTCTAAGCTCTACGGGAATAATGTCCGACCGTCTCACAAGTACTTCAAAAAAAGAATGCATTTCCCACGCGATCTCCCCTACCAGCCTCTCCTTCACATCATAATAGACCATCACCTAATGCTGGTGGTTCCACACGTGTGCCATACATGTAGGATCATGAAATATCCGACTGGATGATACACCTGCAATGCAAATACGTTATGCAAATATATAAGTATACAAATATTATATAAAAAATAAAGTTATGCTAATATAATAAAAACGTAAACTCAGATGCCTACGTAGAAGCATTATCTCAGATATGGACGATGGTAGAGGCTCAACTATCGGTGGAGTAGATACCATCGGTGGAGTAGATATCGTTGATGGAGTCGATGCCGGCAGTGGAGGTCCCTAAGCAGTCGATGTCGAGGTGGACGAAGTATGCTTCGACTGCTCTTCGGATGCTAAACTGCGTGTAACCCACCGAGGGGCAGGGGTGAAAGCTAGATGGCATTTCGGTGCCATCGTGACCTACAACGTTATTGAACATTAATAAATATAACATGTTGAACAATAATATTAGTATAGCATCAATAAATAATCTCTAATATGTACATAAATCAATTGATCGGTCTATCATTATGCAATGCAATAAACAAAAGCAATAAGATATAAATATCCAAAAAATTTTATGCAATAAATTTTACAACATAAATTACATTCATAAATAATTAAGGATGAGCAACAGTCATATATCCGATCTCTTACGCAAACCTTGGTGTTAATCCAAAAATCTGAAAGAAGAATAAAGTAGATGATGGTGGAACCTTAGGGCTTAAAGTTGGAATCTTAGAGAGACATATCAAATTCTATTCACTCAGAAGCTGAGCCAGCTCCATGCCTGAGACAACTGGCTCCATGCCTAAGACATCCGACTCGGGTCCTCCCCCAGCTAGCTCGATCACAGTCCGAGCCGGCTCGGCTGTGTATCCGAGCTGACTTGGCTATGTGCCATCCCCTCGATCACTCCCTCTCTCGATCTCTCTCACCGACGATGGTGGCGAGGCCGAACCCTTCCCTCCTAGCTTTTTCATCTCTCGATCTTTCTCTCTCCCTCTCTCAATCTTCCTCGTCGGTGAGGTCGGACCCCATCCCTCCCTCTCTCACTCTCTCGATCTCCCTCGCCGACAAGGTCGGACCCCATCCCTCCCAGTGATGCTAGCGAGGCTGGACCCTCTCCCTCCCTCTCTCGATCTTCCACTCTCCCTCTCTCGATCTCCCTCATCGATGAGGTCGGACCCCCTCCCTCCCAATGATGACAGCGAGGTTGGATTCCTCCCTTCCTTTCTCCCTCTCTCGATCTCCCTCGTCGATGATGGTGGTGAGGCCGAACCTCTTCCCTCCCTTCCTCCCTCCCACTCTCGATCTCCCTTACCGACGGTCGGTGAGCGACCGACCCTCCCTCTCTCAATCTGTCGGTCTTCCTTTCAGTCTCTCCATTTCTTAATTTTGGATCCCGAAATTGGATCTAGCCTTCCAAAATCTATTAGGGTCCAGGTCTAGTACTTCAAGTACAGACTCATCAGATATTTAGGTTCAGATTCAGTACCAGTAATTAAAATTGGATTCGAATCTGAATATCCAGGTTCTGATCCGAATCCAATCCATTGACAGATCTAGTTCACAACCTTCGATATGGCATAGCTCAAGACTACCGCCACGGTACTGCCCAAAAACTATGGCATAAAGATAATTATAATATTTATAATAAATATTTATAATATTTATTATAAATATTCTATAAATTATTATAAATATACATGATTAATAAATAATACTATAAAATTAAAAAAAAATTATATCTATAGCTATAGAGAGTGGGTCGCACCAAAAGCTCTGAGGGTTGCTGGTGACAATGCTAGAGGAGAATGATGGCACTAGAGATAACCTACGAAATAAAATCAAGATAGTGAGATAGAGAAGAGAGAGAAAGAGGAAAGAGAGAGAGAGAGCAGGGGCGGCCGAGGATGGGCTAGGGGGAGGGGGGCACAGTGACAGAGGGTCGGTGACCGGGAGGGGGAGTGTGGGGGTAGGGCGGCGGCTGGAGGTGGTAGGAAGGGGCGGTCGAGGATAGGGCAGCTGGGGGGTGGGTAGGCAGGGTGGCGGGGAGGGTAGGTCGGGGATGGGGGGAAGGAGGCAGTCGGAGGGAGGGTGTGGGTGGGTGGGTGGGGGTGGGGGGGGGGGGGCGGAGATGGGGGGCTGGGGGGTGCCAAGGTGGCGGGGAGGGGCGGCCGGGATGGCGAGTAAGGAGGGCGGCTGGGGGGAGGGTGGGAGGTGGGAGGGCTGGGTGAGGGGTGGCAAGGTGGCGGAAAGGAAGCGACCAGGGATGGGGGGAAGGAGGGGCGACCAGGGGAGGGTGCGGGGTGGTGAGGAGGGGCAGTCGGAGATGGGGGGCTGGGGAGGGACGGTCAGAGATGGAGGGGTGGCCGGGGTTGGGGGGTAAGGAGGGCGGCCAGGGGGATGGTGGGGGATGGGGGGCCCGAGGGGGTGTGGCGGGGAGGGGCGGCCAGAGATGGGGGAAAGGAGGGTGGTCGGGGGGAGGGTGGGGGGGTAAGGGACCAGGTGGGGGTGTGGGGAGGAGCGGTCTGGGATGGGGGGAACGAGGGCGGCGGCCATGGGGAGGGTGGGGTAGGGGTAGGTAGGGGGGATGGCGGGGAGGCGGTCGGAGATGTGGGGCTGGGGAGGGGTGGCCGGAGATCGGAGGGAGGCCAGGGATGGGGAAGGAGTGGCAGTCGGGGGGAGGTGGAGGGTCGGGTGGGGGTGACGATGGCGGGGAGGAGCGATCGGGGAAGGAGGAGGACCAGGGGAGGGTGGGGGGGTGGCGAGGAGGGCAGCGGAGCGGGGGCTGGGGAGGGGCGGTCAGAGATGGGAGGGATGGCCGGGGTTTGGGGGGTAAGGAGGGGAGGCCAGGGGGATGGTGGGGGATGGGGGGCCCGAGTGGGGGGTGGCGGGAGGACGGCCGAAGATGTGTGGGGTGGCGGGAGGGGCGGCCAGAGATGGGGGAAAGGAAGGGTGGCCGGGGGGAGGGTGGGGGGTAAGGGACCAAGTGGGGGGGTGGGGAGGAGCGGTCGGGGATGGGGGAACGAGGGGCGGCCATGGGGAGGGTGGGGGTAGGGGTAGGTGGGGGGATGGCGGGAGGGGCGATCGGAGATGTGGGGGCTGGGGGAGGGGTGGCCGGAGATGGAGGGGAGGCTAGGGATGGGGAAGGAGTGGCAGTCGGGGGGAGGGTGGGGGGGTCGGTTGGGGGGTGACGAGTGGCGAGGGGAGGGAGCGGTCGAGGATGGGGCAAAGGAGGGGCGACCGGGGGAGGGTGGGGCCTGCGGGACCGGGTGGGGTGGCGGGTGGTGGAGAGGGGAGGCTGGGGTTCGGGGCCGGACGGGGAAGGGGAAGGAGGGTGGCACCGGATAAGGGGGAAGGAAGGTGGCACCGGGTTGGGGGAAGAAGCCTCACTGGCGACGAAAAGGAGGGAGAGAGATAGAGAGAGTGAGATCGAGCACGCACGGAAGGAAAGTAGAAAAAATTTAAAAATTTTAAACCTAACATACAGCAGTGGTTATCAAATCGCTGCCATAGAACTATGGTAGTGGTTACCCAAAACCACTGCCATGGATCTACGACAGCAGTTCTATAACCACTACTGTAGATCTATAGCAGCGATTTTTTATAACCACTGTCGTAGATTGAAAATAATTTTTTTTTTATTTTTTTTTAAATTTTATATAATTTTAAAATTTAATGCCTATCTTCACCATTCATTATCTAAATAATTATCATTAGAGTATCATCGCAAAAGATCGCCTCGATCCGATGGCCCTAGCTTCATCGATAAGAAAAATTTGATTTCGATGATCATGAATGATGATGTGATGATCTGATAGATAGAGATCTTCGATGGGTCTAAAAATCTACAACAATGATCTCGATGATATTTGTAGCATACTATCAAAGTTTCACTTCAATCAGATATCGTTATCATAGTCAATTTAGTATGAAATAATTTCGGCCGTTAAATTAGAAACAAGTGATCAAAGGATTAAACGACGTTCGATTATGAGATAATATTTTAGTTAAATAATTTTTATTATAATTTTAAATATTTTATATGATGATGATAATAAAATTTAAATCATTTTCATATAAATTATTCATGTTAAGCAGATATTGCAAAAGCACGAGCATAACAACCAGTGAAGTTTCAGAATGGTTATCAGGAGACATAATTTTAGATCGTTCTTTATCTTACGAGTTGAATTTTATAATTGCCATCAAAAAAATAATTAAAATAGTAGCCAAAATCATTTATAAAAAAAATTATCTCATATACGGACACCATTTGGTCCTTTAATCTCTCGTTTATCATTTAACGGTCGAAACTAATATATACTAAATTAATCAAGATAACGATATATGATTGAAGTGAAACTTTGATAGTATGCTACAAATATCACCAAGATCATCATTGCAGATTTTTGGATCCATCAAAGGTCTCCATCTATCAGATCATCGTATCATCGTTTATGATCGTCAAAATAAAATTTTTCTGATCGACAAAGCTAGGGCCATCGAATCGAGGCGATCTTTTGCAACGACACTCTAATAATAATTATTTAGATAATGAACGATAAAGATGGATATTAAATTTTAAAATTATATAATATTTAAAATATATATATATGGCAGCGGTTATAATTAACCGCTGCCATAATAAGCTTATAGCAGCAGTTCCTACTAACCGCTACTATAGGTCGAACCTATAGCAGCGGTTAGTAAAACTGCTGCTATAGGTCCGACCTATGGTAGTAGTTTTCGTTAATCAGTGCTATAGATCGGATCTATGGCAGCGATTACAAAAATCGCTGCCATAGGTCCGACCTATAGTAACGGTTAACAAAAATCGTTGCAGTAGGATCTATGGCAGCGATTTCGAAAATCGCTATCATAATATGCACTGCCATAGACCATTTTTATAGTAGTGATTTATTAAGTCATTGATTTTATGTGCCACGTATCACCTAGCAATTGATCAATTGACTTAGTAAGCATGATTTTAGTGGACGGCAAATTTGAACCATATATATCACTAATGATTATTATGAAAAAGATAACTAAACTCAAGGGCAATTGTTAAAATTTAAAAATAAATAAATAAACTCAAGGTTGAGCATTGTCTAGATCTGTTATGGTTAACCCGAGAATAATTGTGAAGATTATAAAACTGTCATGGTCAAAGATTCCAATATTATAGATTGTTACTATCATATTTATAATTGTGTTCGAACAAGTTAAGCTTGATCAAAGTGCTATTAACATTTGGAGAGTTTTAGATGGTATTTGTAATGTACAGGTATTAAGTAGATCACATGATTCCATCCATATTTGTACATATGCAAGAGCTCATATGAAAGAATTCTAGGATAATCACCTTTGACATCTATTTCTAAACCATACTAGAGATAACTAGCACCACAACTGAAACTGAGAAATATGGTTAAATGCCCATCAATACATGCCAAACTTTGATTTACCAATGTCATGGACAAAATAGCAGCTCCCAAGCTCCTTTGCCTTGTTACCAACCTCTAGCTAGCAACCTCTTCACTCTCTTCATGCATGGAATCAAAAACTTGTTGCGATGCTTTCAAGCCATGGCTTGGATGAAGACAAAATATTGTAAATTCTGGTGGTGAGATAGGAGGATGGCAGTCGCATCAGTGGAAGCCATGGTGGCATTGGATGGCTTGTGAGTAGCTGATGATCAGAAAGTGTAGGTACCAATCAATCAATTGTATTGCCATTTCAGTATGGTTTTGGCATGGTGGGGTGAGGTAGGGTGGTGGTCTCTTTATATAGTGGTGGAAGATGAGGGAAGGAGGAAATTTGGAGAAATTATTTCTGACACGATGTATATCATATGGCCCTACACCTCATAAATCACAACTATTCATTTATGTAGCAATGTGTTGAGATTTGATGAAGAGGTTGTGGTTGGTGGCATGCACAAGAACGTGGTGTCATGCTTGATGAAGAGGTTGTGGTTGGTGGCATACACAACAACATGGTGCATATAATGTCGCAAATAATTTCTTTGAAATTGGGGTCATTAGCTTTTAGCCAATGATGTAAAGATGACGTCATAAGCATGGCAATGATGGATTCACATAGTTAGTTTAATTTATTATTTTCGAGCAATAAGTTAGTTAGGCTTGGGCCAATGGATATAGAAGGTCTGTTGCCTCTTTCAAAGAGAAAACTAAAGGATAAAGTGATAAGAAAATACATTTTTGTTTTTGTTTGTTATAGAAGATTCACAAATCAATTATGCGGCATACTTGCCTAATGTTCTAATTTAAAAGAGATAAAAAAAAAAAAAAAAAAAAAGAAAAAACTACAATCTTATGAAGTGATATGTCTATAGAGAAACTTTAGTGCTGCATATTAAATAGCAATATATATAGCCAATCACACTAAAATTACTTTATGGATGATATCCCTCTATTGTTGATTATTTTATTTTATAATTCCTACAAAGACAATCTTTCATCTGGTAAAGTCTCTCACTATTATCATGATTTACAGAAAAAAGAAAAAAAAAAAAGGAGAAAGATGAAAGAAAGAGAGGAAGGTAGCTCATAAGAGAGTTCGAAACGAGAGTTCAAATACTCTCTGGTTGCTGAAATGATTTGGAGTGATTAATTGCCATCAATATATCACATGATGACGGGTAATTGGATAGATAAAAGATGTATAATTACTTGCACATGCCCATCCTTATTTTAATCACCATGTATAGTATATGTAGAGCTGGACCATTTGAGTTGAAGTGGGAGGATCAGGGTCAAATTTGTGGATCCAAAAAACCTCCCGCATGAAATAATCAATAAATCAGTAGTAGTTGTCAATGAACTTAAATCGGTCGAGTGAACAACGTTGTTTGTCTCGCACCATTTTTGTTCAATAATACTTG
Source organism: Cocos nucifera (assembly GCA_006176705.1). Taxonomy (NCBI): domain Eukaryota; kingdom Viridiplantae; phylum Streptophyta; class Magnoliopsida; order Arecales; family Arecaceae; genus Cocos; species Cocos nucifera. The sequence continues at coordinate 44,107 of QRFJ01006477.1, read as the reverse complement.
TTGTAAGTAGGAAAGAATACATTCTGTAATCTTTAGGTAATTGTATAAGTTGCAAGTAGAATGAAATCAGCTTGATGATGACAAAGGTTCTCTATAATAACTAGTAACAAGTCCCCTTATTCTGGGAACATGTTTAAGATGCTCATATTAAGGTCTACTTTAAGCTATTTGAATGTGAACTATTATATAATTATCGCATCATATTCTACAGGAGCCTTGGCAAGTAATGGTACAACCTAGTGATGGCACCTCTTCCTCTGGCATTTCAGTTAGGTCATCTTCTATGTCTACAAAATTAATGATTGTTCATGCTCACTTTGTTTTGAGAATTTAACCAGAAATACATATGAGGTTAGTGGTTTGAAGTCTAGTAAAGACTAGCTGCACCATCTATATAATATTAGTTTTGATTTTAGATTTGTTACTAGAAGTGCTTAGACTATGAGATCAACTCTAGATAATTATTTGTGTTTTCAATGTTTGTTTTGATATTGTTGAAGGTCAGATGTAAAATTTAATTTACATTGGATAAATACTGTAAAAAGGAAAGATTGATGTGTATATTCTGGCTCGATGCCTTGCTAATTGTTTAAATTTTTATGTCAACTTGGATTTTCACATGTATACTATGATATCCTATTATCTCCCTAATAAGTGGTATTTATCAAATATACGAGCATTCAGATCATGATCGATCTCAAAAATGCCAACCTAAATGTATTAGTGGCTCTCAAAAAGGGTATGTTGAAAAATAAATACAAAAGTATGGAGGTTATCATAGAGCTAAATAAATGTTATAACAATATATATATATATATATATATATATATATAGGGAGGTGATATGGTACTCTTTCATGGTTGTTTATAAAAACATCTTTACCGTTATGCTCCATTTATTCTGTAGGATATTTCATTCTCAGAAGATCAGCAACCAATTAAATATAGGTTACCAATTTTTCTTTGTTTACTATTTTTTTCTTAAAAAAAAGATCTATTTATTTTGGCTATGCTTGTTATTTTGTTTTCAAAAATAATTATTTTATTACTTTCTCCTACTGTAGCCTTAATGCCTTGTCATGCTCCAGAGGTGTAAGTAGTGGGCAATGGCGGTGGCAGTGCTAGAGAGAGAGAAGGAAGAGGTAGCAAACTAAAGAAGGAGAAGATGAGGGAGTAGAGGTGGCAGGGGAGACCGATGAGAAAGATCCGCTTATACATCGGGAGGTTGAGGACCATATGGTTCTCGAATCATGAGTCTATCACACGTCAATGGCAAATCTTGTTGGATTTTAGTGAGGAAATAGGATAGGAGGGTGGGCTTGCTGGTGGCAGGCCAAGAGCGATGTCATCCTCCTTTTCAAGGAGTGGATCTTGTGGAGACCACCACAAGAGCTTCCTCCTTGTCTGCCACCTCCACTCTTTCCTTTCCTCTCCTTCATTGCCCACTGCCTATACGTTAGTGATCCGCTCCTTATGTGAACCTCCTCCCCTTCCTCCTTATGTGAACCTCCTCCCCTTCCTCCTCGTGTGGCCCTTCTCCCCCTCCTCAAGCTCCTCCTCCCTTCATGGAACTCCTCTTCTTCCTCCTCCTCGTGTGGCACTCTTCTTCTTCCTCCTCGTGTAGACTCATAGGGAATTGGCAATAAGGGCTAAGGAATAGGGCATTTGAGAAAAGACCAAAACATTCAAAATGATTATCAGATTTGTCATCCCATTCAATATTAAAACGACCTTGAAAGCCGATATATTTACCATGCTAGCCACTTATGAAATGGCTACAATTGGTTGCCGATAAACAAATCCAAGTCATCCATATTGAATTGGATGGTGAAGGATACAACATCACTAAAAAACTCAAATACTCGAAAACTAATATATGTATGTATGTCTGTATGTATATGTGTATGTATGTATATATTATGTATAAAATGTGTACATGTATATGGATTCGTATATGGCTAGGTTTGAAATCTAATTGCTCAAGCTTTTCAACCAAAATCAGTTGGAATGTATACATCAAGATACCTTATTTTGAACTGACTTTCTTTATCTTCTTTTCTTCTTTTTTCTTTTTTTCTTTTTTTTTTTGGCTTACCCTACTGGTGCGACCAATCTCCTGTTGCACCTATCATCAAAAAAGAATACCTGCAAAAGAAGTCCTCACTGACCGAAAATATTTTCGATGGGGACCCTCCGATACTTAAATTAGAGAAAAATGGTCAAACAGGTAAGAAAAATGAGAATAGGCAAAGTATCGCCTAGAAGTGTCTTACCAATACTGTTTATTTATCTTCTTTTTATAGGCAAATTGTTAGTAACCATTCATAATAGTTAGATATCATGGATCCTGCTTTTTATGGCACTAATGGATAATTAATCCTCATTATCAAGCCATTATTATGAAGTTAATAGGTAGTTAAGCGCACTAATGATCATGGAGAATTGTCGTTATTGTTGATTGATTATGGATTCATAATTATGGATTAGGTAGTCGACCATGAATAGTAATCAACCATGAATGACAGTCGTCGGTCGATGAATGACAGTCAGCCATACTATTACAAAAAAGGACTGCGGCAATGATTCGTAACTGCTATACTAGCCCAAAAAATGCTGTCATAGACTATGGCAGCGGTTATTTAACCGCTGCTATTGCAGCCATCGCCGTAGCTCTATAGCAGTGGTTGTTATAGTGGTTGTTTGAACTGCTGCCATAGATAGCCTATTACAGCGGTTCATAAATTATTATAATATATCAACCTATAGCAACGGTTATGTAACCACTGCCATAGATTATCTATAGCAGCGGTTACATAACTGCTGTCATAGGCAATCTATAGCAGTAATTTTTTAACCACTGCCATAGGTCTAATGCAGCAGTTGATACCATTTGCATCAGAAATCTATGACAGTGGTTAGCACGGATATAGCAGCAGTTATAAAACCACTATCGTAGATCTTGAATAATTAAAAAAATTAAAATTTTTATTTTTTTATATATTTTATCTGATAAATATAGATATATAACATAAGAAAATATAATAAATATAAAAATTATTCAAAAAATGCTAAAATTTTATTATCGAATAAAATTTATTATAATATTTTTTTAAAAAATAAAATACATCAAAAGTTTTCTAAATCTATATCATCGTCGTCGTCACCCAGAGCCGGAGTCGGAGTCGAAGCTGGAGCTAGAATTGGTGCTGGAGCTGGAGCTGGAGCTAAAATGCGGGCTAACATATTTTCAAAGCCCATGACTCCAAAATGTACGCTGAGCGTCGACATCATGTCTCTCACAATGCCCTTCAGATGAGATACACGCTCCTCAGCCTGATCTATCCGCGTCATAGCATGATCTGCCCATGCCAGTGCCTCCTCAAGCTCCTTCCGACTGACGACATCGAAAGTCTGTGAGGAGACGCTCGCCTCAGACTAGTAGCTCGTCGGCATGTGTCTGAGCCTGCATTGGATCCTTCTAGAGTGCTCAGGCCCCAAGACCTAAGATAGATGGTCATGAGGCCCAGAGGTATCCGAACCCTCGCTTACGAGCGCATCTAACTGATCCTGTAATTATAAATTAAAATAAAATTTTATAAAAAATGCTATAATACTAATCATACATACTAATATATTTAATACTTATAAAAATACATCCAATCATAGCATTTCTCGGCCTACCTGTCTTCCATACGGTTGGATCGAAAGATCTCGCTATGACTGGACATCACTCCATCTCTCATCAGCTATAATAAAGAATAAATTTATCAGAAAGATGATAAAAAATATGAATTTAATTTATTTAGTAAGATTTTGAATTAATTACCTCTCTATGCATACAACTGGCCATAAACGCGCGGTCTAGAGTGTGCGTATACTCCTGAACTGTATGATTCTCTCGATTCTGATGGAAGGTAGCCTAATAAGTATTCAAATAAATAATAAATATTTAAAAAATATTTAAATAAAATTTTAAGTATATTGAAAAATTTAAAAGTTAGAAATTTTACCTTAAACTTCTAACTCCTCTAATATCTAACTATCCTCTCCCACTGACTCAAAGGACAGTCTTGTATTTAAGGAACAAGCTCCTCTGGAGTATCTTGTCAGTGCTCGAGCCATCCTCTAAGAAGCTTGACCTTGCAACCCTAATACAACTCTTCGATCTTCCTCAGTCGGACATCTTGAGCCCTCTCATGATCGAAAAAGTCATACCTACTCTGCACAAAGTTATCAAAAATAAGTTATAAAATTATTCTAATCAAACATATATAGTGTAAACATATAAAATGTATAAATATAACTAAGATGTACGTACTTATCCATATCTTCTCACATACCCTATCCCTAATGGCAGCATCCATCAAACGTCAGTCTCTGGGCTCTGCAAAAATGATGTCCGACCGTCTCACAAGTACTCCAAAAAAAAATACATCTTCCGCATGATCTCTCCTACCAGCCTTTCCTCCACATCATAATAGACCATCACTTGATGCTAGTGGTTCCACACGTGTGCCATACATGTGAAACCGCAAAATGTCCGACTGATGATGCCCCTGCAATGTAAATACGTTATGCAAATATATAAGTATACAAATACTATATAAAAAATAAAGTTATGCTAATATAATAAAAATGTATACTCAGATATTTGCGTAGTAGCATGTATCTCTAATATGGACGATGGTAAAGGCTCAGCTATCGGTGGAGTAGATGCCATCGGTGGAGTAGATATCATCAGTAAAATAGATACCGATGGTGGAGGTCCCTGAGCAATTGATATCAAGGTAGATGGAGTATGCTTCGACTGCTCCTCGAATGCTAAACTGCATGTAACCCATCGAGGGATAGGGGTGAAAGCTAGATGGCATTTTGGTGCCATCGTGACCTGCAGCATTAATGAACATTAATCAATATAATATGTTGAATAATAATATTAGTATAGCATCAATAAATAGTCTCTGATATGTACACTAATTAATTGACAGATCTATCGTTATGCAATGTAATAAACAAAAGTAACAAGATATAAACATCCAAAAAATGTTATGCAATAAATTCTACAATATGAATTACATTCATAAATAATTAAGAATGAGCAACAGTCGTAGATCCAATCTCTTGCACGAACCTTAGTGTTAATCTAGAAACTTGAAAGAAAAATAAAGTAGATGATGGTGGCACCTTGGGGCTTAAAGTTGGAACCTTAAAGAGACATATCAAATTCTATTCACTCAGAAGCTAAGCCAGCTCCATGCTTAAGATAGCCAGCTCCGTGCCTGAGACATCTGGCTTGGATCCTCCCCCAGCCAGCTCGATCGTGGTCCAAGCCAGCTTGGTTGCATATCCGTGCTGGCTCGATTATGTGCCATCTCCTTGATCACTCCCTCTCTCCCTCTCTTGATCTCTCTCGCCACCGCCGACGGTGAGGCTGAACCCCCCTTCCAGCTTTTCCATCTCTCGATCTTCCTCTCTCTCTCTCTCGATCTACCTCACCGACGAGGTCGGACCCCATCCCTCCCTCTCTCACTCTCTCGATCTCCCTCGCCGATAAGACCGAACCCCATCCCTCCCAGTGATGCCAGCAAGGCCAGACCCTCTTCCTCCCTCTCTCGCTCTCTCGATCTCCCACTCTCCCTTTCTCGATCTCCCTCATCGATGAAGCTAGACCCCCTCCCTCCCAATGATGGTGTCGAGGCCGAACCCCCTCCTTCCCAATGATGGAGGCGAGGCTGAATCCTTTCCTTCCTCTCTCCCTCATCGACGATGGTGGTGAGGCCGGACCCCCTCCCTCCCACTCTCGATCTCTCTTGCTGGCGGCCGACGAGCAACCGATCCTTCCTCTCTCAATCTATCGGTCTTCCTCTCAGTCTCTCCATTTCTTAGTTTTGAATCCTGAAATCGGGTCTGGCCTTTCAGGATCCATTAGGGTTTGGGTCTGGTACTTCAAGTACAGACCCATCAGGTATTCGGATTCAGATCTAATATCAGTAATTAAAATTGGGTCTAGATTTGAATATCCAGATTTTGATCCAAATTCAATCCATTGACAGATCTAGTCCACAGCCGCCGACATGGCACAGCCCAAGACTACCACCACGACACGATCCAAAAACTATGGCATGCAGATAATTATAATATTTATAATATTTATTATAAATATTCTATAAATTATTATAAATATATATAATTAATAAATAATACTATAAAATTAAAAAATATATACACCTACGGCTATAAAGAGTGGGTTGTCCCGAAAGCTCCGAGGGTCGCTGGCGATGATGCTAGAGGAGGACGACGACATTAGAGGTAACCTGCAAAAAATAAAAAGATAGTGAGATAGAGAAGAGAGAGAAAAAGAAAAGAGAGAGCAGGGATGCCGGGGATGGGGGCCAGGGGAGGGGGCACAATGATGAGGAGGCTCGGGAAGCACAGTAACGGAAGGGTTGACGACCGGAGGGGAGTGTGGGGGTGGGGCGTCGGGTGGGGAGTGATGGGGGGGGTAGCCGGGGATAGGGGGGCTGGGGGGTGGGGGTGGTAGGGTGGCGGGGAAGGGCAGCTAGGGATGGGGGAAGGAGGGGCAGTCGGGGGAGGGTGGGGGGGCTGGGCGATCGGAGATGGGGTTGGGGGTGGCAGGGTGGCGGGGAGGGGTGGTCGGAGATGGGGAGGAGGGGCGGTCGGAAGGAGGGTGGGGGGTGGCGAGGAGAGCGGTCGGGGGGGAGGGTGGGGGTGTCGGGTAGGGGGTGGCGGAGAGGAGCGGCCGAGGATGGGGGAAGGAAGGAAAGCCGGGGGAGGTGGGGGTGGGGGGTGGGTGGTGGCGGGTGGTGGGGAGGGCGGCTGAGGATGGAGGGCCCGAAGGGGGAGGGGGAAGGAGGGGCGGCATCGATCGGGAGGAGGAAAGAAGCCTCACCGACGATGGAGAGGAGGGTGAGAGAGAGAGAGAGAGATCAAGCATACATGGGAGGAAAGTAAAAAAAATTTAAAGATTTTTAACCTAACCTATGATAGTAATTATCCAAAACTACTACCATAGATCTATAACAGCGGTTTTATAACCGCTGCTGTAGATCTATAGCAGCAATTTTTGATAACTACTGTCGTAGGTTGGAAATGATTTTTTCTAATTTTTTCTCTAAATATTATATAATTTTAAAATTTGATGCCCATCTTCATCGTTCATTATCTAAATAATTATCATTAGAATATCATCGCAAAAGATCGCCTCGATTTGATGGCCTTAGCTTCATCGATTAGAAAAATTTGATTTCGATGATCACGAATAATGATGTGATGATTTAATAGATAGAGACCTTCGATGGATCCAAAAATCTACAACGACGATCTCGATGATGTTTGTAGTATACTATCAAAGTTTTACTTTAATCAGATATTATTATCATGATCAATTTAGTACAGAATGATTTCAACTATTAAATTAGAAACAAGCGATCAAAGGGTTAAATGGCATTTGATTATGAGATAATTTTTTAGTTAAATGATCTTTATTATAATTTTAAATATTTTATATGATGATGATAGTAAAATTTAAATTATTTTCATATAAATTATTCATGTTAAGCAGATATTTCAAAAGTACGAGCATAACAACCAGTGAAGTTTCAGAATGGTTATCAGGAGATATAGTTTTAGTTCGTTCTTCATCTTACGAGTTGAATTTTATAATCACCACTATAAAAAATAATTAAAGTAGTAGCCAATATCATTTATAAAAAAAATTATCTCATAATCAGATACCGTTTGGTCCTTTGATTTCTTGTTTATCATTTAACGGCCGAAACTAACCTATACTAAATTGATCAAGATAACGATATTCGATTGAAGTAAAACTTTGATAATACACTATAAACATCATCGAGATCATCGTTGCAGATTTTTGGATCCATCAGAAGTCTCCATCTATCAGATCATCGCATCGTCGTTCATGATCATTGAAATCGAATTTTTTTGATCGACGAAGCTAGGGCCATTGGATTGAGGCAATCTTTTGCAATGACACTCTAATGATAATTATTTAGATAATGAATGATGAAGATGGACATTAAATTTTAAAATTATATAATATTTAAATAAAAAAATATATGACAGCGGTTATAATTAACCGCTTCCATAAATAAGCTTATAACAATGGTTCCTACTAACCGCTGCTATAGATCCGACTTATAACTACGATTTCACTAACCAATGCTATAGGTCAGACCTATAGCAGTGGTTACAATGAATCGCTGCTATAGGTTGATCTATGGCAGTGATTTTTTGTAACCACTGGTATAGGTCTGACCTACGGCAATGGTTTTCATTAACCACTGTTATATGTCGGACCTATGATAATGGTTATAAAAATCGCTGTCGTAGGTTCGATCTATAGCAGCGGTTAACGAAAATCATTGTCATAGGATCTATGGCAGCTGTTTCAAAAACTGCTGCCATAGTATGTGCTGTCATAGGCCATTTTTGTAGTAGTACCATGAACAGTAGTCAGTTGATGAATGACGGTCGATCATGAATGATGATCATCGATCGATGAATGATAGTTGTCCATGAACAGTAATCAGTCGATGAATGATAGTCGGTTATGAATGACAATCGTCGATCGATGAATGACAGTCAGCCATGAACAATAATCGATCGATGAATGATAGTCGGCCATGAATGATAATCGTTGGCTGATGAATGATAATTGGCCATGAATAGTTCTCGTGAGAGTTGAATCATGAAAATTTTTTTCTTCTAGAGCTTCCCTCTTGGGATCTCTTGGCTCTTCTTATATAGGTGTGTAGTAAGGAGCCAATCTCAAATCAAGGCGAGGAGATCTGATTATCCTAATATTGCCCTCTATTTTCAAGTCCAAGATGACCGACGATGGAAGTTAGTGTATCTTTTGCCATGACTTTGAGCCCTGATCTGCGGTCTTTCGATTGCTATCGGAGTCCAGGAGGCCGAAGTGGTAGCAACGACTGAAGTTGCAACATTGAAAATCAAGTGGTAGTTAGTGTAGTTTCTCTCTTTTTATTATTGGACCTCAGTCCGACTTTTGTAGCCTTCAGTTGGCAATAAAGAAAATTTTTCTAAGTATTATCACTTTGAATGTGATCATCATTCATCGCAGATAATTATTGAATATTTTCTGACTGACTGGAGTTGAGTTCGTATATTTTTCTGACCAACCATAGTTGAGTCAACATAGTATTCTATCCGACCGTAGATGAGTTGGCATATTATTTCACTCGATTGTAGCCGAGTCAGTATAGTATTTAGCTCCACCATAATCGGGTCGGCATAGTATTCTACTCGACTGTAGCTAAGTCGGCATATTGTTTCGTCCAACCATAGCCGAGTCAGCATACTTTTGACCAACCTAAGTTGAGTCGGCATACTTTCGATCAACCAGAGTCGAGTTGGCATATTTATCCTCCTAGGATTCATCTTGATCTAGAGATTAGTGTTTTTTTGAATTGGCCCTTTGGGGCTTGAGTCAAAGCTCATATTTGTTGTCGAATCATCTATTGATTTATCATTTTTTTCAACACAATGTTGTAGAAGAAAAGTCCTTTAATATATTTGATGTCATTACAATCGTAGTCATCGATCCGTCATTGTGACTCATCAAGATAACAAAAATATCCAGATGTAGAATCTTTCTCAGAGGAATTGGAGAGAGAATATGGACGTTTCTTCTTTTTGGATGCTTGTCGAGAAGAGGATTGCTATTCTTCAGATCCTGGCATATTGTGAATGCCGAATATGTTGAGAGCTAGCATGTCGTAAATGCTGGGAGGCTAGGAGTCGGCATGCTGCAAGTGTCGAGGGTATTGTCGATGCGAAGTAGGGCATGATGGCTTTGCTTTGAAGGTACAGCCTGTGGTGCTAGCTCCTTTACTATTGTCGTTGTTCTATAGTATTGAAGACTGTGAATAGCATCAGTGAATGTCTTTACCTTAACTTTAATTTTATCTCGATCCGATTTTAACTTTAGATCTGATGTTCTGAGACCATTATCTTACAAGAAGAATATAAATGGGGGGCTTAATAGTGCTTCTGAATAATAGTAGATCGCTACTAATTGTTGAAGGCTATATACCGTAGCTGTGAGGTCCTACACCTATTGGATCAAGGTGGTAGGATACTGGTGATCCGCCATCACAACTCATTGTGGAGCATGATGTTTTGGCCCAGACGACATCTCCTATGGGAAGATCGTCTGTCATTATTGATGGACATATTCTGGGACTTTTCTCTTATCATTATTCTTTCAGAATTTATTTGCTCCCTTTCTGGCATGCCAATCTGTTGCGGCCAATCCCCTATTGCACCTGTCGCTAAAGAAAAACACCTACCAAAAAAGTTCTCAAATGTTTTCAGTGGAGACTCTGCGATGCTTAAGTTAGTGAAAAAATGATCGAATAGATAAGAAGAATGAGAATTAGCAGAGTATCGCCAAGAAGTATCTTACCAATACTATTCATTTATCTCTATCTCTCTTTTATAGATAAATTATTAGGAACCATTCGTATTAGACATCATGGGTCTCATTTTTTATGATACTAAAGAATAATTAATCCCTATTATCAGACCATCATTATGGAGTTAGTGGACAGTTATACCCACTAATGATCGTAGAGAATTATCATTACCGTTGATTAATTATGATTTCATGATTATAGATTAGACAGTCGGTCATGAACAATAGTCAGCCATGAATAACAGTCGTCAGTCGATGAATGATAGTCGGCTATGAACAATAGTCGATCAATGAATGATAGTCGGCTATGAATGATGATCGTCGGCTAATGAATGACAGTCGACTATGAACAATTCTTATAAGAGCTGAATCATGAAAAAAATTTTCTTCTAGAGCCTCTCCTTTTGGGATCTCTTGGTTCTTCTTATATAAGTACGTAGTAATGAGTAGCAACGAGCCAATCTCGAATCGGGATGAGAAGATTCAATTATCCCAACACCTGCTGTAAAGCTAGCTAATTTTTTTGATAAAAACAAAGAACTAACTAATAGAATTTTTGTGGATGGCAAGGACCCTAGACCGATCCATCAAAGTGCGCTGAGGTGTACCATTTATAAAGCAAAGTACGACCACATAGGCGCCCTACTTGCCGACGGGCTCACTGCGTAGTCTGTGCATTTGAGGATCAAAGAAAATTAATCTTTATAGTTAAGCCTATCAGATTGTAATGAAAAATCATTCATAATTTTTTATTAGAAAATCTGAGAGCCATGGATAATTTCAAAAAAATGATGAAAAATGGCAAGCACTTGAACAAACACAACCCAAAATTCGAAAATCATTCATAGCAACCGCACATAAATTGTTAGATCTACCAACTTTGAGATTTTTTTATGACACGAGAGTGACACATCACTGGAGCTCAATTGTTACATGATAGCGAAGTAAGATCATGACCTCCTAGGTTCAATGAATTCAGTGTATGTCAAGCTTGGTGGGGAACAAAATTGTCTGGCAGAACCCAAGTCATTCCCCTTTGAATTGATGAGGGCAAATGACTGGAGCTTAGGGGACTTTGTGTGGCTTCTTTCTGAGGTACAGCAGTTGTCTTGGAGACCCAGGAAGTGGTTCTAGTCCTTTGTGACCAAATATTACATCTACAAAGATGTGTGCACAAGTTGACCATGCGGCGATGCTGGAGAAAAATTCAAGCCACAACTTGGTAGAACAAATGCAAATTACGGAAATTCTTTAAATTAGATAAACAAAATTTTCAATTGAAAAAACAAGCCATACCATATAAGAGATTGTAAGTGGTTGTGAATGAGATGAGCAATGAATTCAAGTGAAGCAAACCATACCATATGATTCGTTGGATAATTTCCCAACTGGTGCTTATTATTGTTACCTTTTTCTTTTGAGAAAAGGGAGGAGTCTAGCTCCAAACACTTCATCAAGGAGATGAAGTCCCGGTCGGTCCACAGAGGAAGAGTAAAGTTTTCAAGGAGGGATAACGCTAGAAGAAAGTTTACATGAAAAACCAAAGTGAAGTCTTAAGAGAAGAGGGATAGGGCAGAAAGTAGCTTGAACTAATTACATATTTAAATAGATGCCTCATAATGCGCAGTGCATGCATTTTTTGAAGTGAATCTAACTGCTGCTATAAGCAAAATCCAGCAAATAACACGTCTCATAAGGTTACCAGAAATTCTACGGTTTTTTACAAGCATAGTAGGTTAGGCAAAAACTTAGATATCTTATACATGCAAGCCTTCAGGATATTTACAAAAAGATAGATTCCAAAATTGGCATTCTTGAATGCATCGACTAAGAGAGAGCGTGGGAGAACGGCAGGGGTGCCAGCGGGAGAAAAGAAAGGAGGATGAGCCTTTAAACGCCATAGATTCCTTTTTTAGATTGTAACGATCTTTTAGCAATCCAGAGTCTGCCACCCGTTAGCTTGTGAGTCTGGTTTATATTTGTGCAGCATGTTCCTTGTGATCCGATTGTAATCTTTCAACTTTCATTAGCCTAGCTAACCCCTGTTCATACTTATAAATTGCATTGGACGCCGCCCAATTTTTTCCCCAGATACTAAAACCTACTAAAAAATAATGACCGGAGCGGGAATCTGATTTAAAACTCTTCCAACCTCAACAAATCAAACAGAACAAGAATTAGAAAATTTATATCCCATAAAACCGGAAAACATAAAAACAATTCCACCCACACTAACGGAAACTGTAAGCCTCCTCCCACATTGTCTATCATGGATAAACCATTAAATTTCGATCATATATCATATCCATTTGTTGGCTCACTCATAATAAAAGTTATTTTTGGTCATTATTACCACTTCAAACATAAACCATAGATGGTTCCAAACTCATGCAATCCTCTGCCGCTCCAACCTGGAAGCTCCCCATGAGTATGCTAATAATATCTCCTCTCACATCAATCCCACCAACACGATATTAGTTATCTTTATTTTTCCCTCAACAAAAGTTTTCAGAGAGTAGCCAGGAAGAATAACAGACTCCTCAAAAAGTTTGGCATGCCTGCATGATAATCCAACAATTGGTCCAGCATGGATCTCCAGATTGAATCCTCCTGTCATGAACTTCTCTATTCTGTATTATAATTATGGCAAGAAAAATGAATACTTCGACAACCAACAATTGAAAAGAATAATCAGCTCTGATAATCTCATGCGCCATTGCAAACTATTCTTCTTTCTTCTCAGGCCGGCCAGCATCTGGGATCCATGATGACCAGCAGAGAGGCAGCAATGCGCATGCCGCCTGTACCAAGATGCCAACAGTGAGCCCCGAGAAGTCGGTCCCTGTTATACCCATGAATGCGGCAAGTGCAACCCCAAGGTAACCACTGATAATAGTTGCAAGAGCCAATGCTGACATTAGGAATGCCATAACAGAGCCCTCGCACCCAGCCGGGCACAGCTGTGCCATAAGAACACTAAATGGCAGTCCCTTGAACTGAAACAAAGCTTCTAGTAAGCCCGAGAAGATCACCACATACACTGAGTCGGACACTCCCATGTCCCGGTAAATCCCCTTTACAAACAACACATCAGACACCATTAAGAGGACTATGGTAACCTGCAGCATCGACAGGACTTTCCTTGCAGGGGTCTTTTTGAACTGTTTAGTATAGGCCACACTCCAAGCCATCAATGCAGCCTGTCCAAAGACCTTGGAGAAGCCAATGACTGATGGGTCAAGGTTCAAATGCTGGGTCTGGTAGAAGAACATGGTGCCAATTAACAGCGGGACCATGGCATAGGATGCTGAGAACCACACAATCGAGCAGGAGATCTCTGGCTTCCGTAGAGCAATCTTTAGCTCTGAGAGCTGTTTACGGATGCTAGAAGATTTTGATGAATTGCCTGCCTTCTTGGGGAGGTTGAGGGAGCTCTCAGGGACAGCAACAGTTGTGAAGAACTGGAGAAGCAGGAGGAGGGCAAAGAGGAGGAACATGGTTCTGGGAGAGACCAAGTTGATAGCAAACCCACCAACGAGGTTGCCAAGGGCACCAGCAGAGGCAAAAGACATCAATGCAAAAGACTGCAGTTGGCCTGACATAGATGGAGACTGCAATTGCTTGCCAGCCTCAGCAACGATGGCATCATTCGCAACCTCAGCTATAGATGCACCAAGGTTCCCTAGGAGGAGGAAGAGGGTGAGAAAGGTGATGGACATGGACTCAGGAAGAAGAACAATTGCTAACCATGAGACTGCCTGCAACAGAGCTGCACATGACAGTATTAATGGAGTGCTCTCTAAAGATTACAGAAAGGGTGCAAGACATAATACAAAAACAACAAGTATTTCTGTGACACAAGTTAACCTTCTTTTCTGAACAAAAAATGGAGCAATGTAATCTGAATATCTGATAACTGATATATAAGAAAAAACATATTAGATGTGCAGCATGGTGAAAACAGTTTTTAGCATCTGAACATATTAGATGTGCAGTATGGTGCAAACAGTTTTTAGCATCTTAACAAACTGGGGGTGTTATCCAGATTTACAGGAGGGTCACCTAATGTAAGTAACATAACTATAAAATATGTGTCTTGGAGCTACTGAAGTGACTTGAAGCCATTTGGCACCAATCAGCAACTTTTTTCTCTTGAAAGTTAAATGACCCTTCAAGCAATCCAACTTGTTGTATACACTTATAAATGTTCAGTAAGTGTGATGAGGTTTAATCTACATTAATATGTGAAAAAAGATGATAACTTTGTGTTGAATGCTAGGAAACTAACCAGAACCAAATAGCTCTCTAATTGCATATAGTGCTTGTCAACTTACAATCCCCTAAGCATAGTCACAGTAAAGCCTGAATTCTTCAGAACTTTGTGATACTTGCATCCAAGTTTTAGTAGGTAAAGATTTATGTGAAAAGCTATGAAGCATGGGCAGGAACACAAGATGCAGATAGCCACAATATAGTTACAAAGGCACAAGAAATAATGAAAAGGTAGGATACAATAGGTACAATCTCCCTGTGTGTGTATCTGTCTGTTGGTGGTTGGGTGGATGCATGTGTAATACCTTGTATGTGTACATGTATGCATCTGTATTATTTAGATATAGATGTAAAATAGCATCCATAAGCATCGTGGGTTATCAAAATAGTAGAACTCATACTTTAGACAATATTATCAGCATCCACAAACTCCATCATTCAGTTATCTTTCAAACCCATATATTATAATCCATACTTTATAGAATAACGTTTATGCTGCAAACTCCAAAATTAACCATTTATCATTAAAAAGTCCACATTCATCAAGAAGAAAATAAAGAAAGCAAGTAAATAAAACCCTGCCATTTGGAGGTATAGCCATATAGGTGACGTATTTCTGTCATACATGAGAAGCACCAAAAGTCTTTTCTACTTTCAAAATTAAGATACTTAAAATAAGTATTCCAAGTGTATCCTAGAAGCATGTGACAAGCATCAAGATAGGATACATACTCAATTTAGACATGCATAAAATCTTAACTACGGTGTTTCCTAGGCAAAAGGTTCCTAACAGGTCAACCAAATGACAAGTATTGAACAGTAATTTATCAACTTCAAACTGTAGGTTATCCCCAACTTCAAACTGTAGGTTATCCTACCTCATTTATGGAAAGGTTCACCTTATAATAAACACAAATTTTTCTTGGCTTGTGCATGGATGATACATTAACTGTTCTAAGATCAATGATATTTGTTGCTACCAAGTTTGTTTTGTGACGTGACAATCAAAAAAATGGTGGAAGCCAATGTAGAACTCCTCATTATGCAATTGACATAAATCTGAGGTATGACCATCCCCTCTTAACCAAGTTATCAGATGTTAAATAGTTATTCTAACTTGTTAAAATTCCATGTATCTTTCTGAAACTTTTCCTTTTTTCTTTTTCTTTTTTTTTTGCCCCTTGCATTTTAGCATGGCAATGACCTTGTACAGATAACTTAAATGAAGTTTTATTAATCTTTTACCTCCCACTCCTCCAAGGTTACATTATTGATCAATAATGCCTTTTGAAATCCTGCCTCCCAAGTCAAAATATCCACTAGTATCATATTAAATATTCCTTTTTTGCCTACTTTTTCAAAAAAAAAAAAAATTGTTTCTCATGTCTTGTTATTTAGTGAATTTTTCATATTCTCTAACCAATCCTCCACCATGGAAATGTCAAAAAATTTACTACAACTACATCATCCATGTGAGGACTGTACCACATGCTTAAAAGCTTCTATTGCTGGATATTTTGATCCACAAAACACTGTAGGCCATATCAAAGTCTATGAAAAATTCCCCTCAACCCTCGACACCAACCATGCAACACATCATTTCCTCTTTCAACCAAATCAGTCTGTCATTATGTATCATCAGTGGCTCAAGGTTTCAAAACCTGTTTTTAGTTTTGATCTAGGCAAAGGAAAATCAGTTTAAATTTTGACATTTTTGATGGTTTCTTAGTATTTAGTTCGAGTTCCAGACTTCCAAACCAAAAATGACCAATAATTAGATACAACAGAAAAAAGGAAATACTAAAGAGAAACATATCAGCTATATAAGATATAGCACCGCACAAAAAAAAGATAGAGATGCTTAGACTCTAAGCAAAGCAAGCAGTAATTTTATGCCATAAGGCCTGTCCTAAATCTTAACTTGAAGGCCACTCCAAATGATGATCCTTCCATTCAAAGGATCTGTTATTCACCCCTAGTTGCCTCAAAATATAACAACAAAGACAGTTCCTATTTTGTATTGAAAGCTAGAGGGTCCAATTCCATGAAGCTAATGCAATATCAGAGAGGTTATTGTGGGAGCAAGATATTTATATGTTGATGATCTAGCAGCGAGTCAAAATTCTTTGATACTATTCTTCTGATACCTTTTTTTATCATGTTTGGTTTGGGGAAGTTGGGCTCTGGAATAGAAATGGGAATGGAAATGGAAATGAGTGACTCTCATTCTAGCCATTTGGTTGAAAAGTCCCGTTCCGATTCCAGGGGAATGGAAATCCCCAAATTCGAAAAGTCCAATTCCAACTCTCCCTAGTATTCAAATCCCATTCCAATTCTGATTCCACTCATGAACGGAACGTATGGTCATCATGATTCTCATTCCAATATATTCTGTGGCCAACCAAATGCACCCTTTGCTCCAGCACATCAAACGAGTCAAAGTCCTCGGTCCTACTCAAGGCTAAACATAGGCCACGTTTATTTTGGATTTAAAAATCACTTGCTAGCAGGTAAATTTGGGGTAGCGGAAGAAGCTCCAGAGTTATTACACGAGTAGAGAAGACCTTCCTTCCGCCGGCCGTGGCGGAAGGAACATTCCCATATGATACCTACGTACCAAACCGCTTTATAAAGTTCCAGTATTCCTCCCAATCTGATAACATGCCCTCAAATTTACCGAACAGGACAATTCTACGACTCCAAGCCTGTGGAAGGACTTAGGGAGGACCAAGCTCTCAAGCCCAGATAGCAAGGTAAAACAAAGCTAAACTATTCCACGGGAACACCGTACTCGATCGATTCCAGAGAATTCCGACGATTTTTTTTTATGGTCGGTGAAAGTAGATTAAAAAAGGAAAAACGAAAAAGAAAAGGTGGGGGCGGTGGCGATGGGTGTTTTACCGCCGAGGGCGACGTAGGGGAGGCGGCGCTGGCCGCGGATGGCGACGGCGTCGGAGAGGAGGCCGTAGAGGGGCTTGGCGACCATTGGGAGATTTGCCGAGTTCTGGAGGATTTGGAGGGCGGAGGCGGGGACGCCCAGCCCGTCCTTGAGGTAGAAGTTGATGCCCAACCACGGGAAGCACCGGAATCCCTGCACCCAGAACCCCAATCCCACCACCCACTTCACCCGATCCATGGTCGTCTCCCTCGCCTTCTTTTTCTCTCCCATCTTCCTCACCGCAGAAGAAGAGATCCCAGATATTTCGTTTCGGTTTCTTTTGTTTCCATTCTTTTTAATTAGGCATTATATATGGTTGATTGGAGGAGGACAAAAAAAAAAAAAAGGAAAGTTGGTGACCGGTGGGACGCATTTGGCTGTGCCGTGAATTTTTTGTTTTTTCTTTTTAAGTTACACGTGGCCATTAACGTGATACTATTTAACCTCTGTTTGGTTCCAACAGATTCCAAGGGATGAATGTGTTTGAATTTCTTCGTGGACAGTTTCCATTTTTTTTTTTTTCTTAAATTCTCGTATGGATGAATTTTAAAGTTTCAAACCCATCTTAATTTTATTTTTTATAAAAATAATATGAAATGACTGGGACACCCTCCATGATGCAAAATTTTAGAACTAAATTATCTATTTGATAAAATAATCAAATATAAATCTATTTTTTTATCTATTTAGTTAATTAGTAAGTTTAGATTTATAAATTTTTGATCTAATTTATATTCGATTTGATTCGTCTGGTCAAAATCTGATTGCTACCACTACTTATTTACCATCACATTTTTCTTGGTAAAAAAGTATAAATCTGGTTTGTTTTGTAAATAAAATAGAATTTTTTATTTGGTTCCCGTGTGAAAACCCTGTGCACATGAGAAGTGTTTGTGAAGGGAAAAGTGGGTGTAAATTTCATGTTTTTGCAACTGTTGCAAAATTATGGAGAACATTAGCTTTGTGAATATAAAAATGTAAAATGTTAAAGTCAGATGAAGAGTATTTTTGGTCAAAAATATTTTTGCTAATATTCGTAAAGCGAAATAATGGTCATTATAATTGTCGATTTTTTTATTTTCATCCTCTAAGAAGCTTAATTCAGCTGTTATATTAATCACAACAGAAGGCAGGTGTTTTATTTTTTTTTTAAAAGGTGATTAAGATCTGAGGGAATTAGTGTGGATCGGCTATTAAGATCCTGAAGTCCAAACAGACTACTAGGTTTGTTGAGGTATGACAAGTAGCCCGTTTTTTTTGGCTACAGACGAATGCACGAGTGAGTCGGACGCGTGGACGGGTCGAGTGGCCCTTTCTACAAGGGCTTGGTAGGTGAACCTGACCAATTTTTAGTTGGGGAGGATAAGGGTAATAATGGTACATCCATTTTGACACATAAAAAAAAAAAAAAAAGAGGGAACACCCGGCCTACTCCTATCGCCGCAATAACCACGCCGGTACCAAGCTTCAATCCCTCAATTTCCCCCCCTTTTTTTTTCTTCCTCTTAAAATACATTATAGTTTTTCTTTGTAGTTTTGCCATCGCTTGCATCTTCTTGTCATCATCTGCTTTCTTGTAGATTAGCTATTGTAGACAGGGTGGCAAAATATGTAAACCGATCGATCCACAAAGAGGCTCTCTTTGTAGGTACCAGAGATCCAAATGAGTAATCCACAATTTTCAGAACACTGGATTTTGCTAGAAAACAAGTACAATTTTTAGAAGTCTAATATGCCTATTGTTAAAAAGAACACGTACCTTAGTTTACACTAGCATAGGAAAAGGCACATACAACAGTGAACAGCACCAAGACAAACAAAGAATCAATGGACTTCAAATAGACCACTTTACAGATCGGTCCTTCTTATAAGGTAACATCACTGGAACCATTATCTGACTACTTAACATGAGAAATAAACTTCAAAAAAATCGCGCACTTTAACTGATGACACCAACATCTGCGCTTAAGAGAATCAAATAGGATCCAACTTATAATTTTACACAGAACTGTGTTACAGGTATATTGCAAAAGTGTATGTCAGCATCATCCCCTCCCTGCATTGCATTGCCGTCGATTTCGGAAATAGCGAAGAAGAGCATCTGCGTGCAAAGCAAGATTCACATCTCAGGGTCTTCATCAACTAATTTAATGAAATGATTTAACTAGACTCCGCACAGATGGAAGGAATAAATAAATAAACAAATAGAAACAGAAGTTGTTTGCACACCCTCCCTATCACTTGCAAGCACCTCCCAAACCTACAAGGTCTACAAAAACAAGATTTCCAAGTTGCGAGGGACAAAACCCAACCACCCCACTGAACTTTAAGTAGAGTTGAATACACCAGCACAGATGTCTCAATTTATCCAGATGCAATATTTCTCAAACATTAAAAATTTATATTCCTATATAATATGTACAATGACAGAGTTTCGAGTCTTTGGGATATTCTAGAAATATTTCATCTAACAATGTTTTGTGCCCATGAAACTATGGATCCACTTACAACCAGTCTCTAGCACTCTGCAAAAGGTTTCTCATATAAAAAATGGCAGCTTTTCTTAATCTGTGTTTCTCACAACCTACCTCCTTTATCATGTGACCTTCTAATCCTCTTTCAATCAACTCTCTTGCTATTAATGGACAACATAAACGCCTGTATAAAAAAAATCCTCCAATCAAAGGTTTCAAGATTCAGTTGGACTTGCTCCATTTTGGCAGGGGCCCATCTGAAAAAGATTGAAACTTCCCATCAGTTTCAGCTGGTCCTGGCCAGTTTCGGCAATTTCAGCCCAAAATGACCAAAACTGTTATTTCCTATTCTTTTTGTACCCTTGTAGCAGGATTGCCATTATAAAGCGACTCAAGTATCTAATGATCCTAATAGTCTGATTATGAGTAATTAAAAGTTAAATTACTTATATATATATATATATATATATATATATATATATATATATATATATATATATATTAAGCATCTAACTTTTAGTCTGTCTGGTAGATCTAGTGCATAACATCTACTTTCTCATGTCTACTGAAGACAATAATAGGTTTTGTTACATTAAGGTTTAGGTATCAATCAAGGATTTAGGTCCCACCAGAGCAACAATTAACTCACTGCTCAGTACCATATCGTTTCAATAGGAACACAGGATCATGATGGGATGCAGACATTGGGTCTCTCTTGAATTGAGACATCCCAACCATCTCGGTCCATCTTGACAGTTCCACTGTGTCCCAAGTGTTGGGACAAATCGGGACAGTCAAGACAGACATGGATGCAAACTTATTTAATCTTTCTTTTTTATTCTCATTGTTACTGATTGTCTTTTAGCATGCCTTGATGTACCATCCCAACCTGGTAACATACTGTCTTAGGAGCAAATTGAGACGGGATCGACTAATGAGATTGAAAACTTCGGTATCGATCCTTAAGAAATTAGAAAGCTATTACATTTGAATAAAAGGTTGATAAAGCTTTTAAGTGCTCATGTTACCCAATGGAAGCACAATCATAATTTTAACATCGTAATTAAGTTTGCTACCAAAAGAAACTTTTTATAACTCGACCTCAAGGAAAGACCATATCATGTTGGTTCTTGTTACTCGTTTGTCATGCTCTAAATGGCATGATTCCACCAATGTTATTATCAAGAATTAGTGAAATCCAAATTTTTTTCCAAGAAGCCTCTATCTTCTTCATCATTTCCTCTTCTAAATATTTGAAAATGGAGAAGATCCTGTGCATGCCTATCTCTTGTTCCATTTATAACTTACATTTTAGGGATGTGGATCGAGTATGAAACCCTCAAATTTAATAAAAACCATATGCAGATTCTCTTATCACTGAAAATCTCTTACTGGTACTAGAATAAGGATGAAGCATCCACAGTTGACTTTCTAGATGATAAGGTTAAAAGAATCAATCCTCAACTATCATTGACATCTTTCAACCAGATATTAAAGTACTGTTTGTTATGCCCATCAAATCATAGGTTGACATGGTAAGGACATGCAATGCTGAAATTTGATGGTCAGTTGCCCAGCCATGTGTAAAGGCTTGTGGCAATTAAAATTGGTCCTTGCAAAAGCATGCTGAACCAACACTCACATGGGCCAACATAGACCAACACACATACCTTGTACCGTGCTGATACAAGCACAATATGATGCCCTATTCCATGACTTTGACATCAATTTTCATCACCCTTACCAATAGCTTTATATTTTACCCCAATGTGCCATAAGTATGGTTCCATAGCGATTCATCCAACTCTGTAAATCACCATTGTTCTTATCAATACTGCCATATTTTTCCTTTTTCAACTTTTTACTAAATAAAGCAAGTCAATCAAGTACTAAGCATAATTCTACTTAACTCCCTGGTTTCTTAAATTTCCTTCTCATGTGGCAACAATTTTAAATAATATGAAAGAAAGATGGTGCATATATGGTTCCCCTAGCACAATCTTACAGATGTCCCTTTTCATGGCTACTAAAGAACGAAGATTATTTTACCACCTTTAATAAATCTCACTCTCTTGCTTTTTACTCCATAGGCACAATTTGATATGCTAGGGAATTAATGCACATGTTGTGCATGTGTCTTCTACAAGAAAATTGTCACTAATTTTTTTTTAAAAAAAAATAGTAGTATTGCTATGTCTTTCTAAGATTCCTCTTATTCAAAGAGCAAAAGCTCTACAACTATATACTCATATGCAAAAATGATATATCTTACTGGATTGCCCTTAAAAAGTATACCATACAAAACCAACAAAATATAGTTTTTTAAGTAAAAACCATTCCAAAGAGCCACCAAGATATATTAAAAACTAATGAAAAATCAGAATAACCAAAGAGTAAAAGGCTCAATTACTTTAAATCATCTATTTTTGATATCTCTTGACAGCTGGCATGGTTGGATGGTAAGCATCTAATGATTTCAATTTTCAACAGTTGTCCAGCATACAACAATAATTATGTTAGTTGTTTTGAAGCCGGGGCCAATTAAATGGAAGCTAAAGTTGGGGTGTACATGCAAACATTCAAGCCATTGAACTGATTTTGGTGCTGTACAGGGCATTCCAATCTCCTCACGCATTTAAACTAGTAAGACATGTCTCTGGTGTATCTTACAAATCTCTGTGTGGATTTCCTTTTCTAAGCATAACCTACCAAACTAGTAACCATAACCCGCACACCTAGCCTAACTAACTTTTGCATGTTCTTGCGATGGTTACAGCATCAACTTGCACATCATATGTTAGGATCGTATAGACACTTGACATGGGTCCACGGGCACCTTTTTACTTATCATTTTAATATCTATGATGAAAATGTTGAGAAAAACATCTTGAATTCTCCTACATTAAGCCCACAGCGATGTCCAGGACGATGAACAGAGTCCAATGAGCCCAAGAACACACTAATTGGAGTTCAGATGGCAAAGATACATGTGAAGGAGCATGCAAAGCCGTCGGACAGCACCCACGGATCGACATAGGATGGAGCAGGCTGGCAGGCCACTGGGCCCAACGCGCAACGCAGGCGCAGGCTGGCCACGCGTGGCACAGGACCGGCCCTGCGTGGCCCAGCACGAGCGTGCCCAGCGTCGATGAAACCAGCATGCGCGCAAACGCACGCACAGGCCTACCGCCGACGCGGACCCGCAGGCACACGCGCTGTCCATGCGGCGCTCTTTTTCTGGAGAGTGGTCTACCGTGGACCAACGCCTGTGGACCCTTAAGAGATCTATAGGTATTTTATCACCGTCTACGCGAGTGGAGATACGGATTTGCGCAATCCAGCGGCCACGGAGGGCAGCGGTCATGATCTAATGGCTGGGGATGTTTTTGACTTTGGATTGGACTGTGGATTCCGATCTGGGATCTGACTGATGCCTTTAAAAGGCTTAGAACAGTCCGTGAACTCTATGTTGCTAGACAGTGGCTTAGAGAGGATCTAAAACATGACAAAAAGCAAATCAAAAAATGCCAGCAGACAGTAGGAGTAGGGGCTTCGGGCAGACAACTAACCAGCGGATTGCGGTCGTTTCAGGAGATCTCTAAGAGAGAGTTTGTTAAAGACAACTTCTTCTTGAGAGGATTGTATACGTGACTTGAGAGTGGGTAATCTTCTCTTGCATCTATTCCTTTTTCATAGTGAAGTTTTGCATGCCCCGTGGAGGCAAGCCTTTGGATTGATCCACGTACTTCATTGTGTTCTTCTTTTATTTTCTTCTTTCTTTCTACCACAATATCCTAGTACGAGATCCTTAACAAGTGATATCAGAGTGTGCTGATACTCCAACAGATTGGTATCAGAGCCAAACAATACTAAAGCGCAGATTGCAACAGTGGTGATAGAGATTGAAGAATATGGAGAAGACAAGTGCAATCAAGATGGAAATCAATAGGTTCAATCCGAAGGGTAATTTCTCCTTATGGCAAGCAAGGGTAAAGAATATCCTCATCCAACATGGGTTAATCGACGCTCTCTTGTACGACGAGATGCCAGCCACCATAGAGGTGAAAGATTGAAAGCAGATCCAGATGCAGACGATGAGCACGATCCACTTGTACCTAGCGGATGATGTCGTGATCTATGTATTTGACGAGACTTTTTCAATGGTGCTATGGTCGAAGCTCGAGAAGTTGTACATGGCAAAGTCGCTCACCAACACGCTATTCTTTTGAAGGTAATTCTACCAGCTGCGGATGAACGAAGACCAGAGCGTGCAGGAGCATCTATCCAACTTCTAGAGGATCCTCACCGACCTCCTCAGCGTTGGCGAAAAAATTGAGAAGATCAGGGCGTTGGTATTGCTATCATCGCTTCCATCCTCTTTCGAGTCTTTGGCGACTGCTTTTCTTGTAGATAAGAGCACTATCAAAATGGAAGAGATGACTTCTGCACTACTCCAGAATAAGGTTCTCAAGCGGAAGAACCAAGCCTCGAGTTCAGGTGACAACTCGGCACTGATGGTGACTGAAGATGATGGCGGTAGAAGATGAAGCGGCAGAAGATCGCAAGGTGGACGATTCAAGTCTAAGACAGAGGATCAGAGCAAGATCAGATGCTATTGGTACGATGAGTTGGGACATCAAGTCAAAGATTGCCCACAACTCAAAGATCGGACATATGCTACTATGACGATGGCCAGTAGCGATACAGAAGATAGCGGAGACGTTCTTCTGATTACTGATGAGGTATTTAGTTCTTCCTCCTAGTGGATTATTGATTCTACTTGTTCCTATCATGTTTGTTGCAGAGAGCAGCTGTTTGACTCCTTGAAGACCAGTGAGGACACCGTGTTCCTACCAGACGGATCTAGCTATGAGATCAAGGGCAGCGGGACGGTCACTATGAAACTCCATGATGGAATAGTGAAGAAGTTAGATGAGGTCCGATACATATCCAACTTTAAAAAGAATCTAATCTCACTGAGCAGACTAGATTCAACCGACTTCAGATGAAAAGCTGATGGAGGAATCCTAAAGGTCATGCACGGCAGTAAGGTGGTATTAAAAGGAAGAAAGTATGGAAGACGTTACCTCATGGCAAGGAGCCCAGTGTGAGATGGAGCTCTAGGTGGAAAGGATTGGGCACGAGACAGAAGATTTGGGAGGACGACATGCGACGTTACAAGGTGAAGTTCCTATTGCCGCAAAAGGCTACCCCAAGCAAGTCTCAGGTTAGGAGGATCATAGTAGTTGACGGAGATGGGATCAAGCGGCCTAGCTCGACTCCCACGTTTGCCCATCCATGATCAGCAAATGATTGCCCTAGGGAATGCGGGTGCTAAACGAACTCTCGGATAGGTGGAGATCGAATATCGAGTCAAGGTGGAGATTGTTGAGAAAAATGTCTCGAATTCTCCCATATTAAGCCCATAGCAAGGTCCAAGACAACGAATGGAGTCCAATGAGCTTAAGAGCACCCCAATTGGAGTTCAATCGGCACAGGATGGAGCAAGCCGGTGGGCCACCAGGCCCAGTGCGCGGTGCAGGCCAACCACGCAGGCACGGCCCTGCGTGGCCTAGTGCTGGCGAGCCCAGTGCGCGTTGTCCATGCAACACTCTTTTTCTAGGGCGTGGTCTACCATAGACCAATGCCTGTGGATCCTTAAGAGGTCTATAGGTATTTTATCGCGATCTACGCGAGCGAAGACGTAGATTTGAGCGATTCAGTAGCCACGGAAGGCAGCGATCGCGATCTAACGGCTGGGGATGTTTTTGACTTAGGATCGGACTGTGGATTCCGATCTGGGATCGAACTGATGCCTTTAAAAGACCTAGAGCAGTCCGTGAACTCTGTGTGGCTTGGTAGTGGCTTAGACAGGACCTGAAACGTGATAGAAAGCAAATCAGAAGGTGCTAGCGGACAGCAGGAGCAGAAACTTCGGGCAGACAGCTAGATAGCAGACTATAGTCATTTCAGGGGGTCTCCAAGAAAAAGTTTGTTAAGGATAACTTCTTGTTGAGAGGATTGTATACGTAAGTTGAGAGTGGGTAATCTCCTCTTATATCTATTTTTTTTTCATAATGAAGTTTTGCATGCCCCGTGGAAGCAAGTCTTTGGGCTAATCTACGTACTTGGTTATGTTCTTTTATTTTCTTCTTTCTTTCTGCTACAATATCCTAGGATAAGATCTTTAACAAGTGGTATCAGAGTACTGATACTCCAACAGAAAAGGGTTTCCAAATTCTCTTTTACCTTTTTTTCTGTTTCGGCATGATTAAAAGAATTTGTCACTCATGAATCCCAAATTCTTCTACATAAAAAATATAAAATTAAAGGAAAAGGACAAAAAGAAAGACAAAAAAATATAAAGGTTGATATTAATCAAAGAGATCAAAAAATAGTCAGAATATTACCACTTAAATGTCATCAAATGATGGGAAAATTTACATATGAAAATTAATATCTGATTAAGTTAAAAACCATGAAATTTGAAAATCCAAACACAAGAGGGGCCTGTCGAAAACAAAAAACATGCTTATATTATAGATACAAAGCTAGAAATGAAGATAAAACAACAATACCTTTTCCTCAGCTCATGGTGTCCCTGACTGTGATAATGCTACCAATGGTGGCACAGCACCTTGTTGAAGAACTTGAGTACAGAATCTATTACTATTTGTACAGAGTTGAAGCAAAGCTGCAGCCGCATTTTCTTTTCCTCTTGCAGATCCCAATTCAACAACCTCCACAAGGGAAGGGATCCCATCTGAATGACCAATTGCAGTCCTGCCCTCTTGTATTGTCGCGAGGTTTGCCAAAACAGCCACAGCCTTATCAACCAGACCAGCTGCTGGATCCATCAGCTCCACTAAGGGATTCACGGCCCCAGCCCGCACTATACGAACCTTGTTCTCATGAAATATCAATAGATTAAACAATGCAGTTGTAGCATCTTTCTTTCCTCAAGGAGTCCCATTTCCTAATAATTCAACCAGGGGTCTGATTGCACCTGATCGTCCAATCCTAACCTTGTTTTCTCCAATCACTGAAAGGCTAAATAAGGTTGCAGCTCAGTTCTCTCTCGCTTCAAAGTTCCCCATCTCAAGCACATGAATAAGAGGATCAATGGCACCAGCATTTGCAATGGCAATCTTGTTGCTGTCATTGATCGATAAGTTCAGAAGTGCAGTTACAGCATTCTCCTGAGTCTTAGGGTCCATTGAATGAAGCAGATCAACTAACAAGCTTATAGCTCCACAGTTTGCAATGACAACTCTATTTTCCATATTGTGTTTAGTAAGAAGACGCAGCTCTGCTGTAGCAGCTCTCTGCACATCAACCGAATCACTTTTCAAATCCTCAATCAACTTATGAACTTGGGTCTCAACACCTGTGAGGTCAGGCTTGGAATCCATAGATGGAGAAGATATGATCCTGGGGACAGATGGCCATCGAAAAATGGTTTGGCTTCTAAAATGAGCTTCACCCAACCTTGGAGGGAATTCAGGTTCTCTCTGAGGAGCAGAGGAAGCTGGAGTCTCTTGTGTAACTTCTCCAGAGGAAGATGGAGTGTCTTGTGTAACTTCTCCTGAGGCATCACCGCCATAATGTGTAAGGTCACTGGAAACTCGTGACACCACATTTGCACCTCCAGTACCTTGAGGATAATCATTATCTGAAACAGAACTGCAGGCAGAGGCACTTCGTTTATGGCTCTGTAATTGCCCATCAACTATAGAGGCTTAAGAATCCTGTTCTGTTTGATTAACGGTTTGGCCACCAGAATCAACATGTCTCTCTCCCGAGCTAGACTCTTTCCCTTCAGTAGTCACTAACGATAATCTTGCAGTATTTGCATCACACCTGTTTTCAAGTTGCAAAGATAATGCCGCAGGTAGGGAACTATGATGTGGAGACAAAGGCTTCTCATGCAAATAGTTTCCCTGGAAGTCTCCACTGGACAAATGTGAATCCTTATGTGAACTTATCATACACCTGTTAGATTCTGGTGATCTTTGATGGTTAGCCCTTGGAGAATGACCAGAATAAGGAACATTGCAATCATTAGAACTTGAATCTATGGGGCTAAGAGAAGACAAAGAGAGATTCATACTCATGGATTTCATGGGATCTGGAAGCTTGATGTCATTTGACTCACACCAGTTGGCAATTAATAACTTGACAGTGTAGTTAGGAACCAAATTAGTGTTCCCAAGTGTTTGACGTGTCTTGGGGCAAACATTGAAACCTTGATCAAGCCATTTTCTAATAAACGCCCGCTCATATGTTTGGCCAGAATCCACAATAATTGGGTCGGATATCAGTTCTAGGGACAGTGGGCGGCAAAAATCAGCAGGAATCGGCACCCCATTAATGCTGTGCAACTGTTTTATTTTAACCAGGCACTCATGCATACTAGTGATAAGTGCAATCATATGATCAATGTCTTCCACTTCTATATGGCTTTCACCATGGCCAACCTTCACTTTAAATTTCTCAAGGGCAGCAGCCTCCATCAGCAATTCTTGATTAGAGGACAAGCTCAGAGAGTTCAAAATTTTATCTAAAAGCTCGGGCTTAGGAATAACTTTCTCCCTCTGATCTCTTATGGCCTCTTTAATGACATCTGATATCTGTTCATAATGCATGTGTTGAATTTTCTGTACATAATACTGAAATGGTTTGTCCAAAAAAACCTCAATCAGGATACAACGAGCTAAATATATCATGAGATGGAAGAATAAAAAGCAGGTCAAGCTTCACATGTGCTTCATTACCTCGATAAATTTTGAAGTCGAATTAATTTCCACAGATGGAAGCACAGAATTAAGTAGTTGGCATACTTCAATGGAGTATTTCCAGATATTTACTATTATGGATTCAATTTGCAAAACCTGGGAAAAGCAATTCAAATTCCAGTCAGAAAATAATAGCATGCATGATTCTCTGAGAACTACCAAAGCAACACACTCATTCCATACTCCATCATATGTATGTCATTGAACTTAGCACACGAAAGCCCATAGTTAGATAGTGAAGCATCATTACTGGATGAAAAGAAGGGTATTAATATTACTGATCAATTAACTAAACATCAGAAACCAGTTGCAGACAAAACTATATAATTGTTGCACTTTGAAAAAAAAAAAAACCACTCTCTCTGTATAACACCAGCAAGTAAAAAGAATAAGAATGTAATCATCACATCATAATGACCTTAGAAGTAATACCATGTTTACATTAGCTTAAGAGATGCTTTTTGTATTTTAATATTTTTTAAGTAAAAATGAATGACTTCAAAAGTTACTCTATAATGATTTAATGAACATTATCAAGTTCCACACTCTGCCAGCTCAAGTTTGAATAGCTTACTTTCCATTTGCAGAGATTAGAAACACAATCAAACAGTGCCTTCTTTCTTGTGAGTTAAAATTGTTGTCTAGCAAGCTATAATGCAATCAGTTCTTGTCTCAGTGGATGAGGGTGTTCATAAATAGTGAAACCAAAATTCATTCATGTCTCCAACCTAGCTGCATCCAGCTAAAATTTCACTCTGTCTAATCTAGGAGAAAATATTTCCGGTTAAATGCTGACAAGCATAACATTAGATGGATCATTTCTGGACAAAACCAACTAAGAAATCAACAAATTTTGTCACACAGAACTTACTTTCCATGCCAAGAAAGACATGGAAAAGAGAAAGATTCAAAAAGTTATTTGTATAACACATTTTTTTGTAATAGAAGCAAATAATTTTTGCCTTACAGAAAAAATAGGCTAAGTTGCCAAAATAAGGTCAATGTAACATACAAAATAAACTTTACTCATTGTTGGGTGCCAGCACCCAACAAGTTCCCTAGCTTCATTGACAACACCATCAAGTTCTTTCAACAACTGAATCAGTTTCCCATCTGACGATATCCCAGAAGCAACAGCTTGATCAAGCACTGGTTTCAAACTCTCCAAGATTTCATCAATTTTTCATAAGTATCTTTGAACCAGCTCTGATTTTATAGTGTTGCTAGAGGACAAGAGATCAAAGCATGTGATGCTATTGAGCAATGTCTTGAGCAATGATATCTCCATTATACCTGTTGCAAAAGCATAAACTCAAAATTGTAACTCCATCTTGAACAAAATAACTGCTTCCAGTTCCAGGAAATTCTTACAAAATTACATCTGCTCAGCAACATATGAACAGTTTAGCATACCAAAAGAAGTTAATCAGTTTTGTAACTAGAGAGGTGACATGGATTACGCTAGTCACAAGAGACTGGATGGTGAAATGAATTGTGGCAAATGACTAAAAAATTGCTTTAACATGTACAATCAAAAGTCCCACAAAATTGACCATCATATATAATTGATTTCATCTACCTAAATGGTAAAAGTAGCATCTAATGAACAGTATTTTCCCATCTATCAAAAAAGAGTTGCAGAGGAATGTACAATTTCTCATATAAAATGATATTGTATACATTGATAATGTATCAGATATTGTACTTGTCATTCTCTTTAATATTTATATGGTGGGTTAGAAGTTGGCATCCTCACTGAATTTGGATCCATCAAGTTCTGTTGTTATTGCTTGATTTCCTAGTTTTTAGTAACATTTCTTATCACAAGCTAGTAGATGTAGATTTTAGTTTTTTGGCTGGTTTCGCAGCATTAGTCTATGCAAACACTTCCTAGGCTCTCTCACATTGAAATTTTCCTAAAGATCCAGCCCCCTGCTTTTTCACCCCATCACATGCCCATCTGTCACAGGTTCAAGCACTACAAGCTGGATTTGTCACAAAACTGATAGGTAGGTACTACCTATAAGTTTGTTCTTGCCATGCTGATAGATGTTCTGATGAGCTACAAAAGTTTAATGATTTACAATTCTTGAGTTTTTTCTTTCCTTCTTCTTCTTCTTCTTCTTTTACAACTACATCAATGGTCTTTCATAATTATTGAACTATTCGCCACCTTAACTTGCATTGTAATTAGTATGAGGGATTTTTCTTGATTTTTTTTTTGTATGTAATTTTTATCACAATTTTTCTGGATTGTTTATCCTCTACAAACTATGTGAAACTCTTGTTAACAAGTTCAAGGAAAGACACTTCTCTCCTAACTTTATACCCATGAGGAAGAGAGCAAAAGCATTTTGCTGGCACGTTGGAAAAGGTTAGTTGCTTGACCATGGAGCATATTCTAGGGAGAAAGAGTAAGATTACACTCAGCAAGTCTGAACCCCATCCACTTGGGGAAAGAAGGTAACAGCTTTGCCCAAACTTTCATATGCTTAATGTACATAAAA
The DNA here is from genome assembly GCA_006176705.1 of Cocos nucifera. Lineage (NCBI taxonomy): Eukaryota > Viridiplantae > Streptophyta > Magnoliopsida > Arecales > Arecaceae > Cocos > Cocos nucifera. The sequence goes on along the minus strand of QRFJ01006477.1, from coordinate 12,642 downwards.
AATTGTTCTCAAATTTGAAGGCATCTTTTGATCAATATCCAGTCACATTGTTGTAGGTCACAAATGGTACAGGAATCGTTCCTTGAACTACTAGACTGGAAAACCACACTAGATCAAGTTTTATACTGGAAAGCTTCCAATTCCCTGGCATCCACTTTTATAGTTCAGATGCTTAATTTCCAGGAAGCAGATCCGACTACTATAGCCAAGCATCAAAATTGTTCCTTTATATAGGTGTTACAATTGAGTTGACCTTTTCTAATATCTATTTGATCTATTGATGAAAACTTATTAATGTTGTCTTCATACATCTGTTATTAAACCAAATTATAACATTTTCTTCTTACTTCTAGTTCTATTATTAAACAACAATACCCATGCTCTCAGCATCTTGCATTTTTCAATGCTCGGAGAGATATTTTGCCAGCAGGTTCTTCTCCTTTGCTCCTCTCATTGTAACACCATTGAAAGGCCCATAAAATAATGCATTTGCCCATGTTGCTAATCATTGAATTTCATTTATCTCACAACCTTCAAAAGTCTAAAACTTAAGAAAGCTGATGTTTGAAGAGGTGAAATGGCTGAGATCATGGGCTCAAGGATGTAATTTTAGATCATGAAGATTTTGTACCTAATCTTTGCAATGCGTTCCATGCACTTGCTCCCCCATCACTGTCCCACTTGAAGCCTCCAACTCTCACTCTTTACCCTAAATCACTCATGATCCCATTTCATTTATTTGGGCACTCTCTCCCCGTATTCAAAAAAAAGGGGACACCTCTTGAACATCAGGAGGTTAACAAACATGTGGTTTCCATTAGTAAAATCAATTTTTTAAAAATATATTCTTATTCACGGAAAAGCTTTAATATGGTAGTCTATATATACAACCATTAGCAATTAATAATCAAACCTGTATTACAGATTTGCAAACTATGATTGCAATACAAGAACCATGAGCAACTCTTGTTGTCAAAATAAACTGAAAAGACAAGCTTCTCCAAATCATCTTTTCTTATTTTGGTGTATCAAGGCCTAAGGGCTTAAATGCTTGAAAGGCATAAACAACATCAATTAGGGTTGAGTGTAGAGTTTTAACTTTTCAGTGCTTAAATTTCTAACTGAGGCCACTAATTCTGGAGATTATCTGCTTAGAATTTGATGAATATCATAGTTCACCTTTTCCCTTGTTATATAATGGTATATCAAGCAAGACACCCCTTTTATACCCTGTCAAATTGTTCCCTTCCGAAAAATGTTCCCATCAATCACAGCATCAAGCCATTAAGCAGTTAACCTATGAAATCAGAATTTTTTGAACTATGCAATGCACAAGTGGTCAGAACCCTCTATCCTAGGGGAAGCTTCCAGGTTCCAGTATATAGACATCCCAAGGAATTAGCTTATTGACTTCTTGAACAGGATTCTGCCTATTGTGGGACGCAGGAAAGGCCTGTGTTGGATGTGTTGTATAAACATCTGCAATTGAGTCCCAGATTTCAAATGAACAAATTTATAGTCAAAAAGAGCTTTGTGTTGTGCAGCCCGAATTTCTTGCACCCAGGCAATTAACCTAGAGTCCTCATGATATGTGCCAAACCCTCTACGTCATGTCACACTTAAACATTTAAAATTCCAAATAATTAGAGTCCTCTATCAATCTTGCACCCAATGACAGACTTATTGTTCGTACATCAACAACTAAATCGTCTCAAATTTTCACTGCACACACCTATCTCATATCAATCAATTGACCAGCACTTATACTCGTCCAAAGCGAAAAAATTGAGCACAAAAGGTTGAAGGCAAGGAGAGAGAGCAAAAACCTATAAACAATGGATCCATTCGAATTCGTTCGAATTGAAGAGACATTGGAAAGAAACGTAACGATGGCAAGAATCAAATCGGAAAGAAAGTGATGGGGAACCTCACCTTCGCCGTCAAGCTCGCCGGCGGTCCGCGCTCGAGCCCTCATCGATCTCGCGGGCTTGGATTTGGCGTCTTTCATTCCTTCGCGGGACGAGGACTTCGCCTTTCGGTCGTCGACGAGATCGACGGAAGGAGGAGAAATTTCTCGTCATTCGCCAGCTTCAGGTTCTTCTTTTCCTTTTTCATTTTTTTTCTTTTTTTTTTTTTAATTTTTATATTTTAGACCAGTTGGGCCAGGCCTGGCCCAATCCTAAATCGTAGAGGCTTTGCCGGGAGTTTACGTTGGGGAGGATGAAACCGACGTTGAGAATTAGGGCGGTCCAAGGGTCCTGGGCGTTGAAGGAGACCTCGGTGACGGCGGCGAGGGAGCCAGCGGCGACGATGGGGAGGACGGACAGCCAGACGTAGAGGGGGTAGAAGCGGCCGACTGACTTCCTTCCTTCTAATGAGGCCGACTCGTTTCCTCGCCCTTTCCTCTACCTCCTTTGCCCCGACGACTTCTTCATCTCGTTCCATCGAGAAAACTATCAGTGGAACAAAACCTTGTTTGACGGACAGAGCCTTGATCGAACGATGCCGATCCAATCCTCTCACGGTCGAAGATGCGCTCGATTTGTTCAACGCGGCGGTGGCTGCGGATCCGAAGCCCTCCATCTACGCAATCAACCTCCTCATCGATGCTATCGCCGGAATGAAGCACTACCCAATCGTGATCTCTCTCTGCAACAAGCTAAATGTTTTATCAGGAATCCAGCCAGATATCCGCACTTATGGCATCGTAATCAACGCCTGCTGCCGAATGAGCTCTGTGAGCCTGGGCTTCGGCTTCTTAGGAGGCCTTCTGAAACGTGGCCTCTCTCCCAGGACCACGATCTTCAACTCTCTCATCAATGGCCTCGGCACCGAGAAAAGGGTCGGGGAGGCAGCCATGCTGTTCGATAAAATGTCTCAGATGGGATGCGAGCCGAACGTGGTCTCATGCAATGCTCTCATCAAGGGGCTCTGCAACACCGGCAGTACCGCTTTGGCGCTGGAGCTGCACCAGAAAATGGCTGTGCTGGGAGAAAGTTGCAAGCCTGACATAATAACGTTCAACACTATCATCCACCACCTTTGCAAAGAGAGACATGTGAGCGATGCTTGCAAACTGCTCGAGGAAATGAGTCGTGTGGGTGTTAAACCGAATGTTCGTACTTACACCAGCATTATTTATGGACATGCCACTTCAGGCCACTGGATAAAGGCTGTTTGTTTGTTCAAGGAGATGATGGATGGAGGCCTTTCACCAAATCTGGTGACATTTTGCGTGCTGTTGGATTCATTTTCCAAGCATGGGAAGACTGCAGAAGCTCATAAATTATTAGATTTGATGAAGGAAAGAGGTGAAAAGCCTGATGTAATCTCTCATACTAAATTGGTGCAAGGATATTGTCGAGAAGGCCATCTTGCTAATGCTCGGGAAGTCTTCGATTCCATGTTGGTCAAGGGTCCTGCTCCTAGCAGTCATACTTACTCTGTTTTGATTAATGGATTTATCAAGAATCAAAAAATGGATGAGGCCATGGAGCTCTTCAACAAAATGCAACAAGAAGGAATAAAGCCTGATATTGTTACCTATAATACTGTACTGGATGGACTTTGCCACGTTGGAAAAATCGAGGATGTTCGAGGTCTCCTTGATGAAATGATGAGTCAAGGAATACATCCAGATGTCGTCTCTTATAACTCAATATTGTGTGCATTTTGTAGATTAGGGAAGTGGAAAGAAGCTCATCAGTTGCTTGATGAAATGACAGAACAACAAATTCATCCTAATGTCGTCACATTCAGTGCATTGATTCATGCCATTTGTAAAGAAGGAATGGTTCAAGAGGCACATGGATTGCTGGAAGTGATGATCTATAGAGGTATAGAGCCTGATGTAGTAACTTACAGCACGCTAATGCATGGTTATTGTATGGTAGGACAACTGAATGATGCAGTGAGAGTTTTTGATTTAATGGTTTCCAAAGGCCATGAACCCAATGCTTTTACGTACAACATATTAATCGACAGCTATTGTAAAAGTGGGAAGATTGATGAGGCTTTGAGTCTTTTTAATGCAATGCCTCATAAAGGAGTACAGCATACAGTCATTACATACAGCACCATGTTATCTGGATTGTATCGTGTTGGTAGAGTTGCTGATGCAGAAAATTTGCATGACAAGATGCTTTCTGCTGGGATATGCCCTGATCTTCACACATATAACATTGTCTTGAATGGGCTTTGCGAGAACCAATGAATTGATGAAGCTATAAAGCTATTTCGAGATACATTATCTTCTAATGTTAACCTCGACATTGTCTGTTTCAATGCCTTGATTGATGGTTTGGTCAAAGCTAGAAGGTTTGAAGCAGCCAAAAATATCTTCAATACAATCCATACCAAAGATTTGAAGCCAAATGTTGTTACTTTTAACATAATGGTACATGACCTCATGAAGGAAGGGTTGTTCGACGAAGCCAATAACTAACTCTTGCATATGGAGAAGTCGGGTTGTCTGCCAGATTCTATCACATTCAATGCCATTATTCATGGTTTGCCGGAAAATAACGAGATAGAAAGGGCAGAAGATATGATTAGGAAAATGAAGAAGAGAAGCTTTTCTTTCGAGGCATCAACTGCTTGTCAAATATTTAATTTGTCTCGAACCATGGGCGATAACATGAATATCTAAAGTTGCTTCCAGATTTTTCTTAGCATTGTGCAATGTGATGGGAGCAACATATATGCATGGAAGTCACACAAACTATATGACATGGAGAAGAGAGTTGTGCAGTTCCCAGAATCTTTGGTCCTGCCATGTTGCCGTCTCCTTACCTTTAGACTAGGATATAAAACATGCAGAAGATTAAATCTCAGAACACTTAGATTCAATGCAATCATCTTGAGACATCGAAGGACAGCATGATGTGTTTTGAAGAACCACCCTCACCAAAGGTACCACTCGTGGAGCATTCATCTGGCATCAACAAATGGTCTCCCTCTTCTTCGTTCTTTTCAACCGGAGGATGCTTGCTGGATGTTCTTAGCCCCTCTAGCTCCATGGCGACTTCTTTCATCGCTGGCCTTTCTTCCCACTTCAAGCTGAGGCATCGGTTTGCAAGCTCTGCAACTGCTACCAGCAGCTCAGGGGATCCTTCTTGCAGCACACGTTCCTCCAGAATCTTCAAAAGACGGCCCTCCTTCACATGAGAACCGAACTGCATCGCAAGATTGGTGAACTCCATAGATTTTGTTGGTACTACTGGCTTCTCACCTGTTAGGAGCTCAACCAGAACCACCCCAAAACTATAGACGTCACTTTTGTCGGTGAACATGGGCAGTGGGGAAGTATTCAGGATCCACGTATCCAAAGGTCCCTCGGATCAAAGATTCAAGTCCTTTCTGATTGAATGGGACCAGCCTCGAAGTTCCAAAATCAGATACTTTAGCCGTGTATTTCTCATCTAAGAGTATGTTGCTGGGCTTAGCATCTCTGTGAATGGCTGAGTGTGGTGACAAATGTAATGAGAAGGCAGCACCGATGAGAGAACTAATGTGAGAAAGTTTTAGATGTTGTGGTTTCAGGTTCTAAGCTCCTTGCTTGAAACCATACTATGATTCAAGATTCAGGTTAGTCTGAAGATTGCGAGGCTTCAAATTGTAACTTTTCGGTTTCAGAATCTTAAAATCTTAAAATGAGATTCCAGAATTCTCAGATTTTCCTATATCTATATTATATTTTCACAAATATTTGTTATGATATTCTACCAATATCAGGAACCAGAGAAAGGATTAAAAAATTTGGGTAGTGACAAGATTTTGGTTATGATTTTTTTTCTTTATGAAAAGTTTCCCTGACATCGTAAGAAGGACCTATTTGCTTCCTTTATGATGTGTTTGTCTGCACGGACCTAATAATCACAACATATTGATGTTGAATTCACCACAACTGGTAGGTACACGGTTAAAAAGATTCTTGACGTGAGCTTCTTCCCCCAAAGCTAAATCCAGGTTTTGGTTAACTAGGATGACCGAACTACATGTTGATGGATAAAGAGGAACGGATTAAGAACATAAGTTCGATGTCCAAGTTATATGCTATCAACATGTTGCCACCTAGTTTTGAGCTAAAATAGTAGTCTATCCTAGCCAGCGACGATCTGCTAGTTGTCCAATACTTGGTTGGACTTCAATGTCAACACTAAATATGATTGGTGAAGGATTTACCATCTTCTGAGTTTCTATCTTTTGGAGAAGAACAAGGAAAGGGGAGAAGAGAGAGTCTATTTGTAGGGCGAGGAGTTTGGATTTGTGTTAAGCTAAAGGACTGAAAATGATAGGATTCAGGAAGCTAGGTATATTAAAAGTATGTAGCCATTAATGAATCAAGTTGTGACACTTAAAAACTTGCTTAAAACCCGAGTTACCAGCACTTAGCAGGCAAAAGAAGGTAATGAATTGGTCTGATCAAAGGCTTCCATCAAACAATGTGCTTGAAGGTGAAATGAAATTAAATTTCCAAGGTACATCACTCCCTTGAAGGTTTTTTAGATGGTGATTGACTGCAGCAGGTGTGGCTGCGATCATGATGGCAAATCATTTGGGGATTCCAATGAACACTCCTTGCACCTATAAAGGACTTTCGCTTTAAAACTCTTTTTCTTGAGAAATGGCTTACAAAATTTGATAGACAATCTCAGGCTATGTGTATGTATCAGAGGCATGTGGAAGGCAACTAAGTTTTTGTAAAACTTGGGCGAAAATCATTCATCCTCTAGAGTAAAAAAAAAAAAAGAGGAGGTTTCAAAGCATCGGATGAGGAGAATCTTGCATCCCTTGTCTCAAAGTACTAAAGAAAAAAAACGACAAGCATACAACAAGGCTGCAAGCTTGTGGACAGCATCTTATGTTAATGCTAGGTTTGGAAGTCTGAAATCAATTCTTTTTACCAATTTGATCACCTACTTTTGGACATCCGAAAGATCTAGCATATTTGCATTCTTAGAACCAAAACCTCTTTCTCTTCCAGCTCAGATAACTGCTATATAGATATCGTTGCTGGTTTTTTGGATATCTATAAAATAGATGTATGCTCATTCCACTTACTTTCAAATCTTCCATCAAGATACTTAGTTTGTTTGGAACTCAGATTGTTTATTGTTAGGAGCAACTGAGAACTACAGCTAATGACAAACGTCACGTAAAGAGAAGCTTATGCAAATATTTAGATACTGAAAACATTGTGGTGCCAAACCTGGTACCAATCTTAATTGCCTCGTGTCGCAGGGGGACTGGTGCTTTATACCACAACTCCTCCATATATCACACTGGCATGGAGCTTTTTTATTTTGTGGAAAAAATTATCAGATTTCTATAGACATTATGCACGAGAAACAGCAAAATGCATCGTCATGACAGCTTAGAGGTTGCTCAATTGTGGTTAAGCTTAGGTATCAGCCGATACTCGTGAGTGCGTGATTAGATGTCTCGGTGACCGATGAAATATATATCCATGACTACTTTCTGGCACCTTATGATGATCTATGTACTCTATGACCCATCACAATTGGAACATGCAACTTTTGAGTCATTACTTCTTCACATGAGGTCTCTCAACAGGTTGAAACATAGCACATATGAATGGCCATTATCGACATGGTCAATCTTGAGAAGAGGAACTCTTGCAATATAAGGTCTTGCAACCAGAAACACAGAGACAGAAGTTTTGGATATGACCAAATCCGAGAAAATATACTTGATTATAACCATGAGTTGGTTAACCCAGCCATCTAGAATAAGCCTTATAGGTTATACTTCTCCAATTAGCTATTGAAGCCTTGTGAAGAAAATTCCATGAACTTCAAACACGGAGTTTAGAAACTAGAGTAGGTTAAACAAGAGAAAATGATGGAACAACAGATAAGTATTATAGACGAGGGCCGATTGTTGCATTCAACAGATAGGCATGTGGTACTAGTATGATGTAAATGTCTGAACTAGTCATAATTCCATAGTATATTTTTTCCCTTTTTCCATGTTGTTGACCTCATCATTTTTGCAGGTGATTGACTCATTAATTTATACGTTGGTCAGCACTCCTAGGTTACTTATTGTTGAAGACTCTGCAAAACCTAACCTTCATATTTGCTGGTCGGCCATCATTTTTTCCATGGAGCTCATCAGTTTAGCTAATTTCTAGTATCCACTTACCAGATCTTTATTTTCCTTTATATTGTTAAGTTTACTAATTATCAGTTAAAATGCTGTGCATCCCTTAGTTTTCCCTGTTTCTTGCTGGAGTTCTGTGTAACCTGTCCCCCAAATCCCACTAGCATATCATCCCTCCATAGGTGTGTGAACCTCTAACTTGTCCATATTAAAGTAACCTCATATATGACTAACGATAGTTTTATCGTGAAATCCTTAATCTTTTCCATCAATAACTGACAAGAAGATCGTCTTGATTGAATACAAAAACTGCACAAACAGTATGTTCTGAATCAACGAGACTACCATTAATTTGTTAGATGCAGTTCTCCTAACATCGCTTTCTTTATTCGGTTGGGCCATCCTTAGAATCCAAGCCTTTTGAAGCAACGGTGGTTGTTGCTGTGGGTGGTGCTTTCCTTCAGCTCACTCCGGTTTCCAATCTATACATGACCATTGGGCGGTACAATGTACACTCAGAGCCGAGCCCTCAATTGGAAAGATCTCCATGTATGGCCTGAGTGGATATTATTCATCCATTTGCTATATTAACGATATGACTATTTAAGTAGCAAATATGTCAAATCAAAATTACAGGACATGGCAACGTACATAATTTGACCTTGGCCATAGGATCCCAGAGTGGGAAAGAAAATAAAATTATTGTCTCCCTCCTAATAACTATCAAACATATCTCACTAAAACCTATCCCTTTATATTAAAGGAGAGTCCATGGCTGTTAGAGCACGACGCATGTCCACTCTTCAAGCATTGTCACGCGTTGCTGTATGCAGTGCTGCTGTTTTTCCCTCTCTTTTTTCTTTATTTTTTTTTTGTTTTACCTGGTGCCCACTTTCATTTGGTTGTACAGCACCAGTTACAGCAGAGGGGCGGTTTAAAGGGGAGGATGTGGTACCTTCCGTTAAAGATACTCTTTAGTGCTCGGTACATATTGGATCCAGATCATAGGCTGAAGGTTGCATGCATGCGTTGCCATCCATGAGCAGGATGGGAGAGGAAGAAAAACGTTCACTACTGATCTTCAGTGGAGGGGACTTCCCATCCACTTAACAACGAGCGAGGATGTAGAGAAAAAATGATAAACCTGGGCCATGCGGGTTGGGAGTGAAGAATAGTATATTAATTCGTACATACACCGTGTCAGGTTGAGCCGAATATGTTTGTGGCCTCGTGTATAATTTCTATCGAGGGAAAGCTGACAAAAATCAAAGCCTACATGATAAGCTCGTATGATTCTTTTTATAGGATTGCCTGTATGAAAGGTAGCCCCGTACTTCTTTCTTCTCGTGAAAAATGAAAATTCGATACGAAAGAGATCCACAAATTTTACTTGGATCTATTTATATTCATCAAAATAGACATTATTTTTTTAAAATATAAGTAGATGATCGTACCAGTCTAGTATGAGAGTAGTCTAAAAGATCAAGATATATAAAATTCTACAAGACCAACAGGCAGCCATTATCCTATCTTCAGACCCAATCCCTAGAGTATTCTACAATAAAGGCCGCTACCCAATCTGCTATAGTATTTGCCTTTCGATAGATATATCGAACTCGGACTGCAGCAGCTTATCGAAAAAAGGTCCAAACATTCCAGACGAGCGGGTGACTCTTAGGTTGCCTTGCTTCTTTCTGAATCCAAGAGATAATAGTAGTAGAGTCATCCTCCAAAACAATCCTCCCCATGCAAAGCTACTGCTTGACAAAGATGACACCAGTCCAGACCGCATAAAGCTCCGCAATCGGGACCGAATGCTAAAAAAGATGGGAGCCACTAGATGCCAGCAGTCTTCCATCAGGATTGTGGATAATGAAGCTAGCTCCAACCCTTCCATCTCTGATACTGCCATCAAAGTTGACCTTGACAAATCCCGATGGTAGGGGCTCCCAGAAGATGGATGAAACCCTATGGGTCACTGCCGAGATAGCCAGGGAGCTCCAGAGATCGGAGATGTCAAGGGACGGAGTGGCAGAATCAAGCTGGCAATACTCTTGAGCCAGAAAGATAGCTCTCTCCAAAACCCGATGGACAAGAGTCACCTCATTGTCGAAGATGAGACTGTTCCTAGACAACCAAATTTGATAAGTAATATAAGCCATGTCTCCACCAATAGTGGTCATCCTATCAGTCAAACTCTAACAAATCAGGCTAAAAAAGAACACCAACCATGAATCAGTACTTGTCTCCTATGGATGAGCACCTACCTGTCTCCAAATAAATCTCGTCCTAGGATAGCGCAGGACAGTATGCTTCGCATATTCATCCTCCATTCCACAAACTAGACATAAGGTCGTAATCTCCATGCCTGTATCCCTGAGAAGTGTTCGAGTAGGAAGTGGATTCTAGACAAGTTTCTAAAGAAAAATCCTCACTTTAGGATGAGCGGCAACTCTCCAGATCCAGGTAGCATCATCCTTGTAGAAGATGTCCGTCCGTACATATGGGAGAGGTCCTTCAGGGGGACCTTCAGGCTGAAGGAAAATCCTGATTTTTTGGTTCAGATTCATTCAGATCTGATCAGATCAAGAGATATATTTCAAAAATTTTTCTCTTTGATCTATATCAAATCTGAAATATTTTAGATCTGATTTTTATTATTTTAATAAATAAAATAAAATAAGAATAAATTAAATCAAATTTAATTTACCTGATTTGGGTAATCCTATTACCCGTTGATGATCCTATTTGCAGCGGAAGGTTCTGGATCTAGCCACGCAAGCGCCTGGCCTCTACCGGTATCACTCGGGCTGGATCTGGAGATCCTCTTCTTCTCTATCATGCCTCCAAAAATCATATTTGGATCTGATCTGGAGGATCTTCAAAACTCTTTTTGAAGATCAGCAGTCGTCCTTTGCAGCAGCGCAGTCTTCTAGCTTTCAGTCGCCTTTCTTTGATCTGGATTGCACCAACCAAGGTCCAAAACTCCTTTTGGACGTGGAGAGGAGAGGGAGAAGATGAGTTTGGCATGGAGGAAGAAGGGAGAGGCAGCCTTGGGGCGTGGGGTTTCTCAAACTTAATCTGAGTTGGGCGCAGGGTCTTATTTATAGACTGTCTATGATCCAACTTCTCTTCTTCCCAACCAATCACAACTTTTTATGAAATTAAATCTAAATCTAATTGGTGGGAATAGAGTCCCCTGGATTCCTCCTTAGAGGGCACCTAAGACCAGTCAAAGTTGGTTCTTAGGAGAACTCTAATTGGAATCCAAAAAGAAGATGGAGTCCTTGTCCAACAAGGACTCCTAGGCGCCTCCAACTTGGGCACACGCCAAAGGTGGCGTGCGCCCTCTTCCTTACCAGGTTCTAGCAGGGGGACAGGCCCCCACCAGCTCTCCAATAGGTGCATGACATGTGGTCAAAAGTCAAAGTATCAATGGTCAAATTTGACCAGTCAAAGGTAGACTTTTGACCAAAGTCAAAAGAACAAGAAATGGCAGGTGACCAAAATTGGCAGGGTATAATGTCTTACAAAATTAAGACAACCTTTTCTGACTTGGACAACTCCAGTCAGACCATATGAAGGCCTTTTGATTGAGCACAAACTTCTTTGGCTCAAGTCAGGGATAACTAATTTATGATAGCAAAAGAAAGAACGTTAGGTTCAATCGAGTGCTAGCACGATTTTCTTTGAATCTAATTATAATCTCATTCAGATCAATTGAACTAGACTAGTTCAATTGATGATCCACCAGATTCAAATTCCTTATTTGTGTGACCCAGTTTAGGTTCAGTTCTATATGGTAATGGGATATGTCATGATCTCTATCATCGACATCATCGAACTCCTTTCGATGGATCAGAACTCTTTTTGATATCGAAGCACTAGAATGATCGATCATCTAAATCATTCTAATTGCTCCCAAAATCCATCAGTGACACCTAGTAGTATATTGATGGCAACCCAATCAGAGATGAAGAGTGAACCTCTTTGGTGCAGCTACTGTGTGATTAAAGTTTTCTATCTTGAGCCCCGATCAGATTAGGGTTAAGGTAACTCGTCAAATCTAGTTCTCCGTTCATATGATGTAATCATTTTGATTCGAGTCTGATGTGAAAATCTAAATAGAAACTCTTTCTAATTATTTCACCTGCCATGGCCATGGACTTCTGGACTTGATTCTCATGATTATCATAGGGCTGGCTCCTCTACCACCGAGGTAGATAGATTCCATCTTGATGCAATCCAATTCCTACAATAGAATGCTATAGCCAACATACACCTCAGGATTCCGAATGGCTAGGAGACCGAGTAATGTGTAGTCAACTATAACACCCTCAAGATAAACTATTGATGCACCTCAAGTCAAAGAACCAGACACATTACTGCAGCATCGATGGTCAGTCATTGATGAGAAGTAGACTCCCTACATGACTACTCGAGGTGTCACACTCAGTGCCCTCATTCTCTAACGAGTACTATACTCTCGCTCCGGTATCTTTCACACCGTAGATCTCT
>QRFJ01006476.1:0-12989 GCA_006176705.1 Cocos nucifera | reverse complement strand
GGCAGTCAGTCAAGATCACTGTCTGATGATGATCAAGGATGGAAGAGCTTGAGAAGCTCGGTGTGAAGTTGGACTTGGATCTACAGAATGATATTATTTGCAATCCTTGACTGATGCATATGGGCAATTCATCATGAATTACCACATGCATAAACTTCAAAATTCTTGGCCGAATTAATGAACATGCTGGTCATTGCTGAGCTTTCTATGAAAGGTTCTAAAGGCTCAGTTCTTGCTATGGAATGGACTTCTTCCAAAAAAAGTCTTCTGGAAAGAAAAAAAGTCTACCAAAAAGAAAAAAGAAGTCTGTGAAAAAAGAAGATGGAAGGAGAAAGAAGAAGAAGGCAGAGCCGAAGATGAAAGCCGCAAAGGAAAGTATTTTTCATTGCAACAGCGACGGCCATTGGAAAGCGGAACTGCCCTACTTACCTGGCCAGCCCTGAAGAACAAGAAGGAAGGCAGGTCCTTCTGGAGGTATGCTCGTTATTGAGTCTAACCTTACGATTTCTTCTGCATCCAGTTGGGTGCTTGACTCTGGTTCTAGTGCTCATCTGTGCACTTTCCATGTAGGATCTTGAGGATAGCAGGAGGCTGAGGGATGGAGACATGATCCTACTGCATCGAAAATGGAGCAAAGAGTTGCTAGTGGCGGTAAAACATATCCTCTTCGATTACCATCTGGTTTAGACTTAGTTTTGAAAGACTGTTATTTTGTGCCTGCAGCTAGCAGGAATTTGATTTCTATTTCATGCTTAGCACTAGAAGGCTATGTGATTACCTTCTTTAAGGACCATTGTAACATTCTTTATGAAAGAAATAAAATTGCAAATGGTTTCCTTATTAATAGTCTTTATCAGCTACATATTGATGTATCTGTTCTAACTATCGAGCAAAACGTGAATGCATAGGAACAAATGACCTAGGGATAGTCCAAATGATAGGTATCTATGGCACCTGAGATTAGGTCATATAGCTAGAAGATAGGATCAACAAATTGGAGAAAAATGGGCTATTGAGTCCGTTTGACTTTCGAGTCATATCCAACTTGTGAATCTTGTCTTCAAGGCAAAATGACTAAACTTTCCCTTTTGTTAGGACATGGGGAAAGGGCCACAGATCTCCTTGCCCTAGTACATACTGATGTGTGCGGCCCATTTGATGTGTCGGCTAGAGGCAATTTTGTCTACTTCATTATCTTTATCGATGATCTATCTAGGTATGGGTATGTGTATCTTATGAGACACAAGTCTGAAGCTTTTGAAAAGTTCAAAAGAATTTCAGACATGAAGTAGAAAAATAAACTAAAAAATCCATTAAGGTTCTTCGATCAGATCGAGGAGGTGAATACCTTAGCCGAAAATTTCTAGACTATCTCAAGAAAAATGGCATAGTCTCTCAATGGACTCCACCAGGAACACCTCAACTCAACGGAATTTTCAGAATGGAGAAATCGGACTCTATTGGATATGGTCCGATCCATGATGAGCTTCACAGACCTTCCTGATTTTCTTTGGGGACATTCATTGTTAACTTCAATTTATCTACTGAATAGGGTTTCCTCTAAAACCGTTCCTACCACACCGTATGAGATATGGCATGGTAAGAAACCAAGTCTGAGTCATCTCAGAATTTGGGGTTGTCCGACTCATGTCAAAAGATAACAAGCGGACAAGTTAGAGTTTAGGTCCTTCAGAGCTCGATTCATAGGATATCCTAAAGAGTCATTAGGATACTATTTCTACATTCCAGAAGACCACAATGTGATTATGAGTCGACATGCCATCTTTCTTGAAAAATAGTTTATTCAAGATAGCGGCATTGGAAAGCAGATTAAGCTTGATGAGAAAGTCTCACAAGTACAACGAGCTAAGGACCAATTGGAACCAAATCAGGTTGAGCCAATAAGAACACTACCTCCTCCACCTCGTAGATCGGAAAAGAGTTTTCCATCCCCCTGAAAGATACTTAGGTATTATTTCAGAGGAAATAGAGAAAATATTCCTCGTAGGTAATGGTGCTCATGGTGATCCCAAAACCTACAACGAGGCGATATCAGATATCGACTCCGAGAAATGGCTAGAGGCAATGCAGTCAGAAATTGACTCGATGCACTCAAACCAAGTCTGGACCTTGGTAGATCCACCAGAAGGTATAGTACCTATTGGGTGTAAATGGATCTTCAAGAGAAAGATTGGTGTAGATGGAAATGTGAGACATTCAAGGCTAGACTAGTGGCAAAAGGTTATAGTCAATGCGAAGGCATTGACTATCAGGATACCTTTTCCTCAGTGGCTATGCTAAAATCCATCCGCACATTGCTTGCCGTTGCAGCCTATTTCGATTATGAAATATGGCAAATGGATGTGAAAATGGCGTTCTTAAATGGATATCTTGAGGAAGATATCTATATGGAACAGCCGCTAGGTTTCACATCCAGTGATACTGATCACAAGGTTTTGCAAAGCTGCAAAGGTCCATATATGGACTTAAGCAAGCATCTCGAAGCTGGAACACTCATTTTCAATGATGTGATCAAAATTTGGTTTCATCAAAAATGAAGAGGAAACCGTCTTCAAAAGGATCAGTGGGAGCGCTGTTGTCTTCCTCGTATTGTACGTGGATGACATCCTCCTTATTGGAAAATGATATTCCATGATGACAACAGTCAAATATGGTTGTCCAAGAATTCTTCCATGAAAGACCTAGGTGAAGCATCCTTTATTCTAGGAATTAAGGTCTATAGGGATAGACCGAATAGGATGCTAGGACTTTCACAGAAGATGTACATAGAGAAAGTACTAAAGAGGTTTAGTATGGAAAACTCTAAGAGGAGATTAATACCCTTCAGACATGGTATTCATCTTTCCAAGAAGATGTGCCCTAGCACACCTGAGGAAATAGAATGCATGAGCAAGATCCCTTATGCTTCTGCAATAGGGAGCCTCATGCCATGCTATGTACACGACCTGATATAGCCCATGCTGTGAGTGTCACAAGCAGATATCAGTCAAATCCAGGTGAAGAACACTGGACTTCTGTGAAATGTATCCTTAAGTACTTGAGAAGAACTAAGGATATGATGTTGGTCTTTGGTAACGGAGAACTCCAAGTCCAGGGATACACAGACTCAGATTTCATGTCCGATATAGATGATCGAAAGTCGACATCTGGGAGTCTGTTTGTGTGCAATGGTGGTGCTGTCAGCTGGAAGAGTTCCAAGCAAATGATAGCAGATTCCACCATGGAAGCAGAATATATCGCTGCATCAGAGGCTGCGAAGGAAGCATTCTGGTATAAGAAGTTTGCTGCAGAAATTCGGAGTAATGCCATCAGATGCCATTCCTCTATACTGCGACAACAATGGCGCCATAGCCCTTGCTAAGGAGCCGAGGTCTCACCAAAAATCCAAGCACATTGAGCAGCGATACCACCTCATCCGATTACCTCGAGAAGGGTTACGTCGAGGTCAAGAGAGTCAACTCCATAGATAATGTGGCAGACCCACTTACAAAGCCGTTGGGCCAGCAGAAGATCGAAGCCCACCTTGAGAAGATGGGACTTAGACTTGTAGCCAATTGGCTTTAGGACAAGTGGAAGATTGTTAGATATATGTGCCCTAGAAGCCAGAATTGGCTGACACTTGTAATACACTTCTAGGGGCAAAATTATAATTTTGACTAATAATCAATAAAATGGGTTATTTTCTATCACATATGTGTATTTAGTGTCTGTGATACATCCTTTGAGTTAATGGTAATGATAATTCATATTTTTAAGAGTTGAAAATTTAAGACATGAATAATCATTATTAACTCATAAAATGCTCCCGACCATAGGATCATCACGAGGATGGTGATTGATCCGGAAGGTTGGTGTACAATCGCTTCTCTTTAGTAGATGAGTCTTGAGTCTATGGTGTGGAGACACCGGAGTGAGAGTACAAGTACTCATTAGAGAACGAGGGCACTGAGCGTGACCACCTCGAGTAGTCATTAGGGAGTCTACCTTCTCGTCAATGACTGACGATGCTGCAGTAGTGTGTCTGGTTCTTTGACCTGAGGTGCATCGGATAGTTCACCTTGAGGGTGTTATAGTTTGACTACACCATTACTCGGTCTCCTAGCCATATGGAAATCCTGAGGTGTATGTTGGCTATAGCATGTTCATTGTAGGAACTGGATTGCATCAAGATGGAATCTATCTACCTCGGTGGTAGAGGAGCAGCCCTATGATGATCATGAGAATCAAGTCCAGAAGCCCATGGCCATGGCAGAGTGAAATAATAGAAAGAGTTTCTATTTAGGTTTTCACATCGGACTTGAATCGAATGATTACATCATATGACAGAAACTAGGGTTTGACGAGTTCACCTTAACCCTAATCTGATCGGGGCTCAAGATAGAAGAACTTAATCACACAGGTAGCTGCACCAAGAGGTTCGCATTCAGCTCTGATGGGTTGCCACCATATACTGCTCACTGGTGGATTTTGGGAGCAATTAGAATGATTTAGATGATCGATCATTCTAGCTGTTCGAATCAGAAGAGTTCTGATCCATCGAAAGGAGTTTCGATGATGTCGATGATAGAGATCATGACATATCCCATTACCATACAGAACTGAACCTAACTGGGTCACACAAATAAGGGTTTGAATCTGGTGATCATCAATTGAACTGATCTAGTTCAATTGATCTGAATGAGATTCAATTAGGTTCAAGAAAATCGTGCTAGCACTCGATTGAACCTAACGTTCTTCTTTTACTATCATAAATAGTTGTCCTGACTGAGCCAAAGGAGTTTGTGCTCGATCAGAGGCCTTCACTTGGTCTGACTGGAGCCTGTCCAAGTTAGAAAAGGGTTGTCTTATTTTGTAAGACAATACCTACCATTTTTGGTCACCTGCCATTTCTCGTCCTTTGACTTTGGTCAAAAGTTGACCTTGACTGATCAAATGTTGACCATTGATACTTTGACTTTTGTCCACGTGTCATGCACCTATTGGAGAGCTGGTGGGGGCTTGTCCCCCTGCCAGAACCTGGCAAGGAGGAGGGCGCACGCCACCCTTGGCGTGTGCCCAAGCTGGAGGCGCCCAGGAGTCCCTGTTGGATAGGGACTCCATCTCCTTTTTGGATTCCGATTAGACTTCTCCTAAGAACCAACTTTGACTGGTCTTAGGCACCATCTAAGGAGGAATCCAAGGGACTCTATTTCCACCAATCAGATTTAGATCTGATTTCACAAAGGGTTGTGATTGGTTGGGAAGAAGAGGAGTTGGATCACGCATAGTCTATAAATAAGACCCTGCGCCCAACTCAAAGAGCAATTAAAAATTTCCATGCCCCAAGGCTGCCTCTCCTCTTCTCCTCCATGCCAAATCCATCTTCTCCCTCTCCTCTCCATGCCCAAAGTAGTTTTGGGATCCAGTTGGTGCAATCCAGATGAGAGAAAGGCGACAGAAAGCTAGAAGGCTGCGCTGCTACTGCAAAGGACAACTGCTGATCTTCGAAAGATGTTTTGAAGATCCTCCAAATCAGATCCAGATCTAATTTTTGGAGACGTGATAGAGAAGAAGAGGATCTCCTAGATCCAGCCTGAGTGGATACCGTATAGAGGCCAGGCACTTGCGTGGCTAGATCCAGAACCTTCCGCTGCTTACAGGATCATCAACGGGTAATAGGATTACCCACTTAAGGTAAATTAAAAATTTAAATTTATCTAATTATTTTAATTATTAAAATAATAAAATCAGATCTAAAATATCAGATCTGAAGATCAAAAAAAAAAAAATTTAAAATATATCTCTTGATCTGATCAGATCTGACCGAACCTGGTCCAAAAAATCAGAATTTTCCTTCAACAATCAAAGGCTGAGGATGAGGTCCTAAGTCAGGCCAAACATAAGGTCATGGAAGCCAAGGTGACAATATAGGCTGAATTAAAGATCATCAAAGGCTGAGGATGAGGTTTTATGTCAGGCCAAACTTGAGGTCATCAAAAGATGAAAGCCAAGTGATAAGAGCGTGATGTTGTCGTTAAGACACCATATTTATCAATTTAAATTTAATTTTTTAAATTAATTAAAAGTTATAAAGAGAATAGTGAGTCGGATCGAATCCATAGAAAGGCAATGATTTAATTCTAAAATCTTTAAATTTTATTAATTTAATTTAATTTATTATTATTTTTAAAAAAAAAGAAAAGAAAAGAAGGATTTTTAAAAAAAATTAGAGTTAGAAAATAAATTTATAAATAAAAGTAGAATTTAAATTATGTAAAAATAAACTTGGTACTAAGATCTACTATTTAGATCTTAGTGGCTACTTGTAATAAAATTAAAAAGCAATAAAGAATAATTAATTTAAAGAGCTAGAATTGAAAAGAATAATAAAGCTTTCTTTATTAAAATTAAAACTCAAATTTAGAAATTTAAATATGAGAATTAAAAAAAAGAAAAGAGAAAAGAAAGAGAAAACTAGAAGGAAGATCGCAGATCAGCGTTGGCATGGAGATGGCGTAGAAGACTCGCTCTTCTTCTCAGCACTATAGCTTTGAAGCAACCTTTAATCCCTAGAGCTTGGCTTCCACCCTATACCTTGGCTTTCCTCTCACCAGATCTATCGATTTCTAGAGGCTTAGGGTCCTTTTTATAGAGCTGGAAGGTTGGAGAATTTTTTCTATAGGCAATGTGGGACTAATAGGCCTTTGTAATCATCAAAATATAAAGAAATCTGAAGTAAAATTATATTAAAATAGTCCTGATATGAATTCTATTAAGCTCTGGATGAAATCTGGCCATTCAGATAGGAATCCAAACAGTCCAAAAAATCATCAAAATCGGATGCGTATCAGCCCAGATCTCAGGTCGGATTAAATTCTGACCATTCGATCGCATATTGATGGAGGAAAATCTGGACCGCAAATCATGCATTGAGAGTCCTGATCACCGTTGGGAGCTTCTGGACCGTCGGATCATCCCTTGGATCGAGCGCTGCCATTGGATGGCGATCCGTATGAAATCTGAATTTTGAATCAAATTCAATTTTATAACCACCACCGTTCGATCTTGACCGTAAGCTACCGTAAGCCATCCGATCGCGCAATTACTGTTCTTCATGGACCGCATGGATCGGACCAACACACGCATACACCACAATGCCAATCATGCCTCCTATTCATCGAGTGAAAAGACCAAAATTGCCCTATGAGCCGTGATAATTTTTTGTAAACCCTTTAAGGGTCTAGGTCCACCATGTGTCGCTCCGTGATTCGCTAGTTTCTGCTGAGCTGGCGGTCCATGCCTAGATCGTGGACCGGCTGATGGATTCCATGACTGAGTCGGCTAGCATGGCTGACATAGCATGCTGGCTTCATCAGTTTGGCTCGACGTATTTGGATGTCCTGGCTGATATGGTGCAACGGCTTGAGCCGGTTGAGCCATATGTTATTTTTTATTTAATTTTTATTTATTTTATTTATTTAAAAATTTATATCTTCTTTATTTTAGCTTCATTTTACATAAAACTTATATCATTATGATCAAAAAAATAAGCTCTTTTCATTGATTAATAAAATTTTATTTTTTAATTTTTATTATTTTTTAATTAATTTTTTAATTAATAAAAATATTAATTTCTTAAAAATATATTATAAATTAATCATTAATTTTTAAAAATTAATATAAATTAATTAATAAATTAATATTTTTATTAATAAATTTATGATACTTATCACACCCTCCAACTTAAGCTTTGCTCGTCCTCAAGTAAAGAAAGAATTTAGTTTAGATCAATTACCATATTTCATTGAGATCCTTCTTCATAAAAATAGGTCTAGGATTTAAGATCAAAAGTTTAGACAGTATCACTAAGTATTGAGTTTCAGAAGTAAATTTTATGGCAGATTAATTACAAACTTTCTTAGAGTTCATCTAAAGATTTTCAGTACTTGGTTTCTTGAATACTAACTTAGCATTTGGGTGTTAATTTAAAGGACAAACGAATCTTATTTTATCATCTATTTTGGTTAATTTTCTATATACCTCCAAGTTAAGTGCACGAATTAAGATAGCTTTCACACTACTTTTTTTTTGTTTTTTTCTTCTTTTTTCTTTTATTTTTTTGAAAAGAACAATTATGCTGAGCATCCTGGCATTCCCTTCACCGTTTGATGTAAACTTCCACACTTGAATTAGGGCAAAGATCCAATTACTAAGTTTAGGGCAATCCACATATACTATGTATTTTTGCACTTTTTATTTTAAGCAGATAGCTCTTTTCTTAAATTTAAGTTTTTTTAATTAAGTTATATATAAACCATCAATTTTTAGTGATAATTGAATCCTCAATTAGCCTTATAATCAACACCTACTTTGCTTCATTAGTGTGCTTGTTCAACTAGAAGTGTTGTTAGCCTTTAAATGACCTAAGTAGGCTGCTAATGGTCTAACCAAGTAATCTACTTCTTAACTCGCTATCATTATTAGCTAATACTTTCTAACTTTATTATTTTTCCTAGTTAATTTTGCTTAAGATTCTCTTTCCTAAAATATTGTTTAAAAAAATTTTAAAATAGTTTTAAAATTTAATTTTTTTATTTAATTTTTTTTTTAATTTCTTTTTCTTACCCCCCAACTTAATTGACATTATCCTCAATGGGGAGGAAAAATAAATAAAAGGGTGTAAATTATGTTTATTCATTTAGCATGGGTCTTGAAGCTTTTGATCCTTCTTTAGCTTAGCCTAAAAAGAAAATAAACTAAAAATAAATAAATTAGATTCAAAAAATATTGGGTTGCCTTCCAACAAGCACTAAGTTTATTATCTTCAGCCAGACAAAATATAGTTTAATTCATTATGGTTCTATTAATTATACTTGGTCAATATTTTGATTTAATGATATCCCTTCAATATATGGTTTAAGCCTTTGGCCATTTACCTTAAAAAATTTTTAGTCCTAGGATCATAGAGTTTGATTGCACCATGTGGGAATACATGATTAACTATGTAAGGTCCATCCCATCTGGATTTTAAGTTTTTCAAAAAATAATCGAAGCCTTGAGTTAAATAACCAGACTTGTTGATTTGGTTCAAAGGTTTTTCTTGAAATATGTTTATCATGGAAGGCTTTCATTTTCTCCTTATAGATTTTTGAATTTTCATAAGCTTCTTGCCTTAATTCTTCTAATTCACTCAATTGTAACATCCGATTGGAACCAGCTTGGTTTAAATTAAAATTTAATTATTTTATTGCCCAATATGCTTTATGTTCAAGTTCTACCGGAAGGTGACATACTTTTCCATAGATTAATCTATAGGGAGACATTCCAATAGGGGTTTTATAAGCTGTCCTATAGGCCCATAATGCATCATCTAATCGATCTGACCAATCTTTTCGATCAGGCCTAATAGTCTTTTGTAAGATATTCTTAATTTTTCTATTAGAGACTTCTACCTAGCCACTTGTTTGCGGATGGTATGGTGTAGCTATCTTATGTGTCACCCCATATTTTCGTAATAAAGTTTGAAATTGTGATTTGTAAAATGGGTACCTCCGTCACTAATGATAGCACGTGGAAATCCGAACCTAGAAAAGATATTCTTCTGAATAAATTTTAAGACTACTTTATGATCATTGGTTCATGTTGCTATTGCTTCAATCCATTTAGAAACATAATCGACAGCTACCAAAATGTATTCAAATCCATTGGAAGGTGGAAAAGGTCCCATAAAATCAATTCCCCATACATCAAAAATTTCTACTACTAAGATGGGGTTTAAAGGCATCATGTCTTTCTTTGAAATATTCCCTAAGGCTTGACACTTAAAGACACTCCTGACTAAAAGTATGGGCATCCTTAAATAATGTTGGCCAATAAAAACCACTCTGCAATACTTTGGCCGCAGTTTTTCATCCAGAAAAATGTCCTCCACAAGCAAGGGTATGACAAGAATTGTAAGATACTCCAATTGTTCAGATTCAGGAACACATCTACGAATGATTTGATCAGCACAAATTCTAAAAAGCTTAGGATCTTTCCAAAAATAATATTTGATTTGAGCAAAGAATCGATCCTTTTCATTCTTAGACCTAGCCATCAGGAATTTTCCTATCCTACGACTAAGTAATTGACAATATCTGCAAACCAAGGGGTCTTTGTATGTGAAACTGTTAACAATTGTTCATCTGAAAAAGATTCTCTGATTGATACAGGTTCACTATCTTTAACTAGGATCCTAGATAGATGGTCTGCTACAACATTTTTAGATCCCTTCTTATCTCGAATTTCAATATCAAATTCTTGTAGCAGTAAGATCCATCTAATTAATCATGGTTTAGCATCTTTCTTTGAGAGCAGGTATCTCAAGGCTGAATGATCCGAGTAAATTATGATTTTTGATCCTAATAGATATGATCTAAACTTTTCTAGGGCAAACACAATGGCTAGCAACTCTTTTTCAGTGGTGGTATAATTCATTTGTGCTTCATTCAGAGTTCTACTGGCATAATAGATCACTACAGGATATTTGTTTACCCTTTGGCCTAGGACAGCTCCTATGGCAAAGTCTGAGGCATCGCACATAATTTCAAAAGGTAGTGACCAGTTAGGAGGTTGTATGATTGGAGCTTTGGTCACAGCTTCTCTTAAGATTTCATAAGCTTTAAGATAATTTTCATCAAAGTTAAAAGAAACATCCTTAGCGAGCAGATTACACAAAGGACGAGAAATTTTAGAGAACTCTTTGATGAAGCGACGATAGAATCCTACATGACCAAGAAAAGATCGAATTTGTTTGACAGAAGTGGGAGGAGGAAGTTTAGAAATTAGTTCAACTTTAGCTTTATCTACCTCAATCCCTTTCTTAGATACTATATGTCCTAAAACGATCCCCTCTTGAACCATGAAGTGGCTCTTTTCCCAGCTTAACACTAGATTAGCCTCAATACATCATTTTAATATTTTCTTCAAATTGTTGAGGCAACTCTCAAAAGATTCTCCAAAGACTGAAAAGTCATCCATGAATATTTCTAAGAAATCTCCTATCATGTCTGAAAATATTGACATCATGCACCTTTGAAAAGTTCGCAGGTGCATTACATAATCCGAATGGCATTCTACGGAAAGCAAAGGTTCCATAGGGACATGTAAAGGTGGTCTTTTCCTGATCTCCTAGGTAGATTGCTACCTGATTGTATCCTGAGTATCCATCTAAAAAGCAAAAGTATTGTTGGCCTGCTAGTCTTTCTAGGATTTGATCGATAAAGGGTAAGGGAAAGTGATCTTTTCGGGTGGTTGTATTGAGTTTTCTATAATCTATGCAGACACGCCACCCAGTGGAAAGTCGTGTTGGTACTAAGTTTCCATGTTCAGTGCGGACAACCGTGAGTCCAGATTTTTTTGGAACAACTTGTGTGGGACTCACCCAGTGGCTGTCAGAGATAGGATAAATAATTCCAGCATCTAACCATTTAATTACCTCTTTCTTGACTACTTCTTGCATGTTAGGGTTAAGCCGTCTTTGCATCTCTCGAGTTGGTTTGGCATTATCTTCTGTATAAATATGGTGCATGCATATTGACGGACTAATTCCTTTTAAATCAGCGACGGTCCACCCTATGGCCTCCTTATATGTTTTTCAGAATATTTACCAATTGGTTTTCCTGTTCAGTAGTTAAGTTGGAAGCAATTATTATCGGTAGGGTTTTCTTTGATCCTAAAAATACATACTTAAGTGATTCAGGTAAAGGTTTTAGTTCAAGTTGTGGTGGGGCCTGAATTGAAGGACGTAATGGTTCAATTTTTTGCTCGGGTAAGGGCTCAACTTTCACTGACCAAGGTAATGAATGTGATGGTTGAGGTGAATTAAGCAGGGCATTTACTTCCTGGGTTTGAGTTTCTTCAGTGGGTTCATCATCTTGCAGTAAATCTAAGGAGGAATTAGATTCAACTATTTCATCTACCTGATTGATTACAAAGCAGTCTTCCTCCTCTTGGGTGTACTTTGGGGTATTAAAAACATTAATTCTTACTTTTTGATTCCCAAAAGAAATGTCCATAGCTCCCATTTTACAGTTGATATTGGCATTGGCAGTTGCTAAGAATGGACGTCCTAAAATTATGGGATTTTGGTTCAGCTCTTGGGATGGTTCCATGTCAAGTATGAGAAAGTCTATAGGAAAATAACATTTGTCTACTCTAACTAGAACATCCTCAATCAAACCATGTGGTATTTTTATAGATCTATCAGCTAATTGCAAAATAACTGATGTGGGTTTTAATTCTCCAATCCCAAATTTTTCATAAATCGAGGTTGGAAGTAGGTTTACACTAGCTCCTAAGTCTAGTAATGCTCGGTTAAAGGTTATACCTCCTATAACACATGAAATTAAGGGTGCACCAGGATCTTTCATCTTTTGAGGTATTGGATTTAACAGGACCGCACTTACATCCTCGGATAGTATAACTCTTTTGGTGGTTTGTGGCTCACGCTTTTGGGTGCAGAGTTCTTTAAGAAATTTAGCATAGGCTGGGACATGCTGAATTGCATCGAGGAGGGTAAATTAATATGAACTTGTTTAAATAGTTCCATTAGCTCCTTGTTGCGTGCTTCTTGCTTTTTACGAGAAGAGCCTGCTTCTAAGGCCGAAGGGAACGGGGCTTTGGGTTTATATGTCTTAGCTAATTCATCTATTTCTCTTCTTTTCCTTTATCTATCTTTAGTTCAGTACCAGTTCTAAGCTCAGGTTCTTCTATATGTTTAGTTTCAGTACTAACCTCTTCTTCAAATTTTTCATCAGTATTAGCCTCTATCACCTGGTCTTGGTATGGGTCCTTAAGAATCCTACCACTTCTAAGTTCAAGATATTGCTTTGGCATTTTCTAATTGGGGGTTCTTAGGTGGAATGTTAGATGGATGAGTAAATCCAGGTTGGTTGATAGACATTGGATGGAATTATTTTTAGGATTTGCAATTGGTTGGCTTGGTAATT